>JAZDUH010000369.1:457500-645000 GCA_036419115.1 Scarus forsteni
CACTTATTTAATCACATGAATAAATCTAACAACAGTAAAAACTTAAGATACAGACACTGACTCAGACATCAGACACTTATTTAATCACATGAATAATCTAACAAAGTAAAAACTTAAGATTCAGACACTGACACAGACATCAGACACTTATTTAATCACATCAATAAATCTAACAACAGTAAAAACTTAAGATACAGACACTGACACAGACATCAGACACTTATTTCATCACATGAATAAATCTAACAACAGTAAAAACTTAAGATACAGACACTGACACAGACATCAGACACTTATTTAATCACATGAATAAATCTAACAACAGTCTTAAGATACAGACACTGACTCAGACATCAGACACTTATTTAATCACATGAATAAATCTAACACAGTCTTAAGATACAGACACTGACTCAGACATCAGACACTTATTTAATCACATTAATTCTCACAGTAAAAACTTAAGATACAGACACTGACACAGACATCAGACACTTATTTCATCACATGAATAAATCTAACACAGTAAAAACTTAAGATACAGACACTGACACAGACATCAGACACTTAATTCATCAAATGAATATCAGTAAAAACTTAAGATACAGACACTGACACAGACATCAGACACTTATTTCATCACATGAATAAATCTAACAGTAAAAACTTAAGATACAGACACTAACACAGACATCAGACACTTATTTAATCACATTAATAAATCTAACACAGTAAAAACTTAAGATACAGACACTGACACAGACATCAGACACTTATTTCATCACATGAATAAATCTAACAGTAAAAACTTAAGATACAGACACTGACTCAGACATCAGACACTTATTTAATCACATGAATAAATCTAACAACAGTAAAAACTTAAGATACAGACACTGACTCAGACATCAGACACTTATTTAATCACATGAATAATCTAACAAAGTAAAAACTTAAGATTCAGACACTGACACAGACATCAGACACTTATTTAATCACATCAATAAATCTAACAACAGTAAAAACTTAAGATACAGACACTGACACAGACATCAGACACTTATTTCATCACATGAATAAATCTAACAACAGTAAAAACTTAAGATACAGACACTGACACAGACATCAGACACTTATTTAATCACATGAATAAATCTAACAACAGTAAAAACTTAAGATACAGACACTGACACAGACATCAGACACTTATTTAATCACATGAATAAATCTAACAACAGTAAAAACTTAAGATACAGACACTGACTCAGACATCAGACACTTATTTAATCACATGAATAAATCTAACAACAGTAAAAACTTAAGATACAGACACTGACACAGACATCAGACACTTATTTAATCACATTAATAAATCTAACACAGTAAAAACTTAAGATACAGACACTGACACAGACATCAGACACTTATTTAATCACATTAATAAATCTAACAACAGTAAAAACTTAAGATACAGACACTGACACAGACATCAGACACTTATCTAATCACATTAATAAATCTAACAGTAAAAACTTAAGATACAGACACTGACACAGACATCAGACACTTATTTAATCACATGAATAAATCTAACAACAGTAAAAACTTAAGATACAGACACTGACACAGACATCAGACACTTATTTAATCACATGAATAATCTAACAAAGTAAAAACTTAAGATACAGACACTGACTCAGACATCAGACACTTATTTAATCACATGAATAAATCTAACACAGTAAAAACTTAAGATACAGACACTGACACAGACATCAGACACTTATTTAATCACATTAATAAATCTAACACAGTAAAAACTTAAGATACAGACACTGACACAGACATCAGACACTTATTTCATCACATGAATAAATCTAACAACAGTAAAAACTTAAGATACAGACACTGACACAGACATCAGACATTTATTTCATCACATGAATAAATCTAACAACAGTAAAAACTTAAGATACAGACACTGACACAGACATCAGACATTTATTTCATCACATGAATAAACCTAACAGTAAAAACTTAAGATTCAGACACTGACTCAGACATCAGACACTTATTTAATCACATGAATAAATCTAACAACAGTAAAAACTTAAGATACAGACACTGACTCAGACATCAGACACTTATTTAATCACATGAATAAATCTAACAACAGTAAAAACTTAAGATTCAGACACTGACTCAGACATCAGACACTTATTTAATCACATGAATAAATCTAACAACAGTAAAAACTTAAGATACAGACACTGACACAGACATCAGACACTTATTTAATCACATGAATAATCTAACAAAGTAAAAACTTAAGATACAGACACTGACTCAGACATCAGACACTTATTTAATCACATGAATAAATCTAACACAGTAAAAACTTAAGATACAGACACTGACTCAGACATCAGACACTTATTTAATCACATGAATAATCTAACAAAGTAAAAACTTAAGATACAGACACTGACACAGACATCAGACACTTATTTAATCACATGAATAAATCTAACACAGTAAAAACTTAAGATACAGACACTGACACAGACATCAGACACTTATTTAATCACATTAATAAATCTAACACAGTAAAAACTTAAGATACAGACACTGACTCAGACATCAGACACTTATTTAATCACATGAATAAATCTAACAACAGTAAAAACTTAAGATACAGACACTGACTCAGACATCAGACACTTATTTAATCACATGAATAAATCTAACACAGTAAAAACTTAAGATACAGACACTGACACAGACATCAGACACTTATTTAATCACATTAATAAATCTAACAACAGTAAAAACTTAAGATACAGACACTGACACAGACATCAGACACTTATTTCATCACATGAATAAATCTAACAACAGTAAAAACTTAAGATACAGACACTGACACAGACATCAGACACTTATTTAATCACATGAATAAATCTAACAACAGTAAAAACTTAAGATACAGACACTGACACAGACATCAGACACTTATTTCATCACATGAATAAATCTAACAACAGTAAAAACTTAAGATACAGACACTGACACAGACATCAGACACTTATTTAATCACATGAATAAATCTAACAACAGTAAAAACTTAAGATACAGACACTGACTCAGACATCAGACACTTATTTAATCACATGAATAAATCTAACAACAGTAAAAACTTAAGATACAGACACTGACACAGACATCAGACACTTATTTAATCACATGAATAAATCTAACACAGTAAAAACTTAAGATACAGACACTGACACAGACATCAGACACTTATTTAATCACATGAATAAATCTAACAACAGTAAAAACTTAAGATACAGACACTGACACAGACATCAGACACTTATTTAATCACATGAATAAATCTAACAACAGTAAAAACTTAAGATACAGACACTGACACAGACATCAGACACTTATTTAATCACATGAATAAATCTAACAACAGTAAAAACTTAAGATACAGACACTGACACAGACATCAGACACTTATTTAATCACATGAATAAATCTAACAACAGTAAAAACTTAAGATACAGACACTGACACAGACATCAGACACTTATTTAATCACATTAATAAATCTAACAACAGTAAAAACTTAAGATACAGACACTGACACAGACATCAGACACTTATTTAATCACATGAATAAATCTAACAACAGTAAAAACTTAAGATACAGACACTGACACAGACATCAGACACTTATTTAATCACATTAATAAATCTAACACATTAAAAACTTAAGATACAGACACTGACACAGACATCAGACACTTATTTAATCACATGAATAAATCTAACACAGTAAAAACTTAAGATACAGACACTGACACAGACATCAGACACTTATTTCATCACATGAATAAATCTAACAACAGTAAAAACTTAAGATACAGACACTGACTCAGACATCAGACACTTATTTAATCACATGAATAAATCTAACAACAGTAAAAACTTAAGATACAGACACTGACTCAGACATCAGACACTTATTTAATCACATGAATAAATCTAACAACAGTAAAAACTTAAGATTCAGACACTGACTCAGACATCAGACACTTATTTAATCACATGAATAAATCTAACACAGTAAAAACTTAAGATACAGACACTGACTCAGACATCAGACACTTATTTAATCACATGAATAATCTAACAAAGTAAAAACTTAAGATACAGACACTGACACAGACATCAGACACTTATTTAATCACATTAATAAATCTAACACAGTAAAAACTTAAGATACAGACACTGACACAGACATCAGACACTTATTTAATCACATGAATAAATCTAACAACAGTAAAAACTTAAGATACAGACACTGACACAGACATCAGACACTTATTTAATCACATGAATAAATCTAACAACAGTAAAAACTTAAGATACAGACACTGACTCAGACATCAGACACTTATTTAATCACATTAATAAATCTAACAACAGTAAAAACTTAAGATACAGACACTGACACAGACATCAGACACTTATTTAATCACATGAATAAATCTAACAGTAAAAACTTAAGATACAGACACTGACACAGACATCAGACACTTATTTAATCACATGAATAAATCTAACAACAGTAAAAACTTAAGATACAGACACTGACTCAGACATCAGACACTTATTTAATCACATGAATAAATCTAACAACAGTAAAAACTTAAGATACAGACACTGACACAGACATCAGACACTTATTTAATCACATGAATAAATCTAACAGTAAAAACTTAAGATACAGACACTGACACAGACATCAGACACTTATTTCATCACATGAATAAATCTAACAACAGTAAAAACTTAAGATACAGACACTGACACAGACATCAGACACTTATTTAATCACATGAATAAATCTAACAGTAAAAACTTAAGATACAGACACTGACACAGACATCAGACACTTATTTAATCACATGAATAAATCTAACAACAGTAAAAACTTAAGATACAGACACTGACACAGACATCAGACACTTATTTAATCACATGAATAAATCTAACAACAGTAAAAACTTAAGATACAGACACTGACACAGACATCAGACACTTATTTAATCACATGAATAAATCTAACAACAGTAAAAACTTAAGATACAGACACTGACACAGACATCAGACACTTATTTAATCACATGAATAAATCTAACAACAGTAAAAACTTAAGATACAGACACTGACACAGACATCAGACACTTATTTAATCACATGAATAAATCTAACAGTAAAAACTTAAGATACAGACACTGACACAGACATCAGACACTTATTTAATCACATGAATAAATCTAACAACAGTAAAAACTTAAGATACAGACACTGACACAGACATCAGACACTTATTTAATCACATGAATAAATCTAACAACAGTAAAAACTTAAGATACAGACACTGACTCAGACATCAGACACTTATTTAATCACATTAATAAATCTAACAACAGTAAAAACTTAAGATACAGACACTGACACAGACATCAGACACTTATTTAATCACATGAATAAATCTAACAACAGTAAAAACTTAAGATACAGACACTGACTCAGACATCAGACACTTATTTAATCACATGAATAAATCTAACACAGTAAAAACTTAAGATACAGACACTGACACAGACATCAGACACTTATTTAATCACATGAATAAATCTAACAACAGTAAAAACTTAAGATACAGACACTGACACAGACATCAGACACTTATTTAATCACATGAATAAATCTAACAGTAAAAACTTAAGATACAGACACTGACACAGACATCAGACACTTATTTAATCACATGAATAAATCTAACAACAGTAAAAACTTAAGATACAGACACTGACACAGACATCAGACACTTATTTAATCACATGAATAAATCTAACAACAGTAAAAACTTAAGATACAGACACTGACACAGACATCAGACACTTATTTCATCACATGAATAAATCTAACAGTAAAAACTTAAGATACAGACACTGACACAGACATCAGACACTTATTTAATCACATTAATAAATCTAACACAGTAAAAACTTAAGATACAGACACTGACACAGACATCAGACACTTATTTAATCACATGAATAAATCTAACAACAGTAAAAACTTAAGATACAGACACTGACACAGACATCAGACACTTATTTAATCACATTAATAAATCTAACACAGTAAAAACTTAAGATACAGACACTGACACAGACATCAGACACTTATTTAATCACATGAATAAATCTAACACAGTAAAAACTTAAGATACAGACACTGACACAGACATCAGACACTTATTTAATCACATGAATAAATCTAACAACAGTAAAAACTTAAGATACAGACACTGACACAGACATCAGACACTTATTTAATCACATGAATAAATCTAACAACAGTAAAAACTTAAGATACAGACACTGACACAGACATCAGACACTTATTTAATCACATGAATAAATCTAACAACAGTAAAAACTTAAGATACAGACACTGCTGACTCATGTTTGTGTATTTTTGTTGGGATAGGTTGACAGAGTTTGACACTGTTAGAGGAACTGTATGTCGTCCCCCACATTTGCCCAGGTTCCTGCAGAGACCAACACCTACTGGTCTTTGAAGAGGCAAGAGGAAATTTCAAACAGTGAAATAATGAAACAGCATAGGGATGAAACACATATATCACATATGTGTGTCATCCCTATGCTGTTTCATTATTTCACTGTTTTGAGAACAGAAGTCATTGAGAGGTCAGAGGGAAAACACCAGGGCTGCGGTCAAATAGTCCTTTTTGCTTTACAGAGACATGAATCTGCAATGTGATAAATACTCTGTAGAGTAACAAATCTGAATCTATTTGGGTTTGGAGGGTGGTGGTGGGGGTCATAAAGGGTTCCTGAGCTGACTTTTTGGTGACTGACTTCATGTCAGAAAGACTTGGTGTGCGGCAGCCCTCTGATCTGATCTTCAGAGATGGGGCAGGTGATTTTATTATGAGTCCAGTAAGACTTTGGTGATTGTGTTTAGAGTTGCATGTCAAGCACATACCTTTAAGTAGCTTAGCTGTTGAAGCAGTACAACAACAGAACAGTCTTTGGAGGCTCAGGATGTGACCTCTCTGGTTGACCTTTGAACCTGTCACTGTGAGGCACTGATGAAGTGTGCTCCTATAAGTGTTGTATAAAGAAACTGCTTAGGAAACATTACTGTTAGTGTGGATTCACTGGATGGTGTGAGATCCTCCCAGTATCATGTTATGCCTGCTCCTAAAAACATCATCACGGGGACCACTTTAGTGCTTTTCTTGATACATATGGATATAGAGGCCTATAGATTAAAGCAGGGATCATCAACTAAATTTATACAAGGGCCAGTTTTGTCCTTGGCATATTCTCTGGGGGCCAGATTTAAGAAAACACTAATAATAGTTAAATAGTTATAATGAAGCCTCTTGGTCCCCCAGTGTTGAAGCAGCCACATGGGATTACATGAATAGTTGAGGGTATCAAATGATGAAAAGCTGTCCTTAAAACAAACAAACAAAACACTTTGCACATTTCCTAATGTTTAGTAATACAAAAGACCAAAGGGCAAACAAAAACTTTAAAAAGAAAAGAATATTTAGGGTTGAAGTTGTTTTTAAGTCTGTAAAAAGTCAGAATTCTGGGAGGAAATTTTATAATTCTGAGAGTAGTTTTAGTATTGTGGAGGGACACTCAGAATTTCACAATTGAATTTAAAATTAAGCAAAAAAAAATCAGAACTCTGAAATTTAAGCAGAAATTATGAGGAGAAAAGGGAGAATTTTGAGAATTAATCCATACTTAACATTGCATATTCTTTTAACTTTTCACGGTCAAAGAAAAAAGCTGAATCTCCTCAAAAACTTCCTTTGCAGTGGCCCAAATCCTCCTCTCTAAAACAATAGTCAGGGGGCCGGATGGACAGCTCTGAGGGGCCTGATGTGGCCCCCGGGCCGCCAGTTGGTGATCACTGGGTTAAAGGTTAATAGGTCAGATGCAGAGCTGCCTAGCTGTTTTACCCCAACAATAATTTTACAGCATCCCTAAGCCATTATCTTTAGACTCTGGTGATTAAAAAAATGAAGGCTGCAGTGCATCCCTTTTGTGTATAAATTGAGCTCAAACATTCAGTATAATGCCACTTGCTTCAAAAAGTCTATTAAACCATTTAATTTGTTTTATTCACACCTTTATGACAATGTTTTTTTTTATAATGCATAGCTCTTCAGCAACACAGTTTTCTCCCCATACAGTGTGGGTCAAAGGTGTGCTGGACTAAACACAATATTATTGTTCCTGTCACAGTAGCATATTTTGATATCACATTGAACATGGAGGCTTATTTGCAATAATTTGTCAACCTAATTTTGTAATTAATGGGGATAGGTGCTCTTAAAAAACTTGACCATGGCCTTACTTTAAAAAAATGATGACTTTACTCATTAAAATAAACAGTTATGCAACTAATGCAAATATTTTGATAGGATTTTTATTTTGAAACACATCTTGTTTTGCATGCTCGTTTATTTGGCGCCAGGAGAAGGATATAAGCAAAACCGTGAAATGACATAGAGAACCGAAGAGCCTGGAGACAAGTGAGTAACACTTTGACTAACGTTGTGTTTCTCGTTTTTACTTATAATCTACCTTTCCTCTTAGCTAATAAGTTAATTGCGGGATAACTTCCTGCAAAGGTCAGTCTTTATTAACCCAAAGAAGTTATCACATTTGAAATAGTAATATCCTGATTAAGAAATTATACGCATGTTGTCTCTTTCATATTAAGAATAAAGTAATGGAAATGACCAAAGATTATTGTTTAGATGTAGCCATTAATGCTAAATACCTTAACAACTTTGACAATTGCGTTTATTCTCTTAATTTATTGGCAACTTATTTATTATTGTTGTTGTGTTTTCTTAGAGATGCCTGGGAGCATATTTAAAGAGTGCCCTGGCTGCAAGTCAAAGATTGGGGTGGCATGCAAAAAGTGCCCTAAGTGCACCCTCACAAAAAGAGGCTTACTGATGCCAGGGAGAAGTTTGCCCAGGAGAAAAACGCCTGGAGGGACAAAAATAAGAAGCACCACAACGCCAACAAAGAGCATGACAAAGCCTACAAGCTGGTAAGAACATCATCACCTAGGTACACTGATCATTATTTTCCATCTGTTATTTACTCTGTTTACATGAAAAAACATCCAGAGAGTTGTATTAATATACACCCGTTCAAAAGTAAATATAAATACTGTATTTTCCTAGATCAAGAATGAAAACTGGGACAATTGCAATATGTGAGAGGAATATTGAAGACAGGCACAAAGAGTGTGTAGTCTAAAGTCTGAGGAGACGTTTGTAAATCATTTTGTTGGGAGTTAATTTCACATTAACATACTTCAAGGTTAATAATCCCATCAGCCCACAACCAAGACTGGGATTAGAAACAGAGATTAAATTAAACATATAGGTTTAACAATAGCATAACAAGATTTCTGCAGTTATTTCAAGACTTCTCCACTTTATTTACAACTCTAAATAAATAACAGGTCCTCTCATTATCAACATGAACACCAATCAGTGCATGAATAAATGGGAACTAAATGAAAGAAAGGCAGAAACTGTTAAGACCACAATCTAATAGAGTACAAATGATTCATATTGAACCAAGTTTAAAACAGAATCAACATCAAATGTCTCATATCCTGCTCTCTTCAGAGAATCAGACTGCTGGAAAGTTAAGGCAGGTTTTGGTAAACTTTAGAAAGGATGAACAGCAGAGGGAACTCACATGGTCTGAGTAGTTTGTTCATCATTATTTGGTTGAATTTCAAAACTGTTATGCTGTTGCAGCGGAGAATTGTGGGACAGAATAATCTCTTTTCCTTTGGTAAAGGATGGTCCGGTGTATCCTATACTAAAGGAGATAATGGGAAGCATTGAGCCTCCTTTCCTAAGCATTTAAACTATTCGAACAGCTCTAATCATGAAGTACTTCAGATCATTTCACTCAGTTAGGAACCTTCCTAAGCAAAAAGGACTATTGGACCGCAGCCCCAGTGTATTTCCTTCTTCTTTGTCAGTTAATTCTGTATGTGGATGTGAGTCAGTGGATGTAAGTCAACCTCTGGGATTCTTTATGGTCTTCCAAGGCTCTCCCAGACCCTCCCACTCTTCTCAAGGGCATCCCATCAAAGACACTACAGAAGGTAGTACAATTCTTTCAGAAATTAGATGGTCATATAATATCTGTAAAAGTTTTTAATTCTAATGACTTTATTTGCTGCATTATTTATATAGCACTTTTTAAAAAATTAGGGTTTTACAAAGTGCCTTGAAGCATGAAGGAGCATTCAGTGTTAGCATAATAAAACATCACAATTACATTCAGTTAAGATCCATTTTAATATGCACTCTGCATACAAGTGGAAATGTCCTAACATCCCTGGAATAATCCTGATACCTTGCAGACAACATCATGCTGACCCTGGTGCCCATGTTAACAGAGGAGTGGCAGGCATTGGCTAAGAAAGAGGCTGCCCTTGAAAGGACTGGTCTGCAATACCATGGCTGTGAGGAGTGCAGAGAAAGGGAGCACACAGGGGTTTTCCTGTACTGCAAAATTATTAAAAAGAGAGGACAAAAAGTAAGTCATTCAGTACACCATCAGAAAAGCTTAAAAGTGTGTGATCGTCAGTATTGCAGCACTCAAGTTCAGGACTCTGAAGCCCTCTTTTTTTTAGAACTCAATGCAATGATGACAAGGACTTGTACTCGAGTATTTACTGCATTAAGAATGGGAAGATAAAGAGGAAGTTCCAGACTTCTAGACTAATTCACTGGAAACACTTTTTGTTAGTAAATGGTTAAAATCATACATAAATACAACACATTGCAAATACTCAGCTGGTAAGCCTGCACTGCTCAACATAGTTTATGTAGGGGTGGGGGATATGGCAACAGTATCATATCACAATTGTTTAAAAACAAAATCACGATCATGATTTTATCACAGTTCCTTTTTGCATTGATTTTTATTTACTTGTTTGCAAGTTTAACCATTTTTTGCTATGTTAACATAGAGTGTAAAATGTATGTACCATGTAAAAACCTAAAAGAGAGAAAACAATTTAATCCAAAGAAACAGGTTTTAATCTAAATAGTGTATTTTTAATAAGAATGTGCAATGAACGTAAACATTAAAGATAACTGACAACCACAAAATGCACTTTTGTTACATAAAAACTAAACACACCAAATGGCTTGTTGAAAAGGGTCAAATAAATATGCAAACTTAAAGGTGTAGTCAGCAATGTGGGAGAAAATGAGTGGAGAGGTTGTTTATCAACGAATTTAGACCCGCCCCCCAAAAGCTGATGGACGTGCATCGTCATGGAAACGGACGTAGAAAATGCGTAGCTGACCGTAGCTAAGGTAACCCCGACTCGTCAGACAACTTGACTGACATTATTGAAAACATCACAACAACAGAACATTCTGTCAGATTAGACAATGAGATGAATGTCCGACAGCTGTTACTGTTATGTGATGCACCACAAAGCTAATGTTGCTTAATCCAGCAGAAAGACGGCGACATCCGCGTCCGTTTTCAGGTATTTCAATTTGTGGAGTTCCTTCCACCGATGGAAAGCAACACCAATGTTGACCCGGGTCTTCGCTCTTTCATGGTCATAGCCTTTCTTTTTCACTTTTCACTCCTCTGACCTTTTTCTTTTGGGCTGTTTTTCAGCCATTGCTACTGCACCTATTGTATCTCTCTCTTACGCTAACTGTGCACGCTACGCATCCTACTACTCCCCCTCCCCCCTCTGTCTGATCTGTGCATGAGTATGATCACCCCCTGGATGTGGGGGGTGTACTCTGTTTAGGTGGCTCGGCCCAAGCCTCAGTATTTACTTGCTGAAATTCAGAGCCGAGGCTGTGTATTGAAACCGGACTTTTTTTTCAACATGCTGTCAGTGGGGACATCTTGTGGATGGAGAGGAGAAATACGGTGAATTTGACAAATCGTGCATTTGATTAGAAGATTGCTGACACCACTACACATGTAACTGTTTATCGCTTAAAGTGCAACAATTTAGAACAAAAATTATTTAAAATGTCTATAACCTGATTGAAAAATATTTACAAAACACTCCAAATTATGTTCAAAATGTGTTACCAACTTTTATGGCCCAAGAAACATTGGGCAGACCGACAACATAATACTATAATCACACACACATATGCGCATCTATCTATCTATCTATCTATCTATCTATCTATCTATCTATCTATCTATGAATATATATGTATACATATATATGTGTGTGTGTGTATATATGTAGATGTATGTATATGTATTATACACACACACATATATATAATTTTTGCATACATACATACACACACACATATATATATATATATATATATATATATATATATATATATATATATATATATATATATATATATATATATATATATATATATATATATATATATATATATATATATATATATATATATATATATATATATATATATATATATATATATATATGTTGTAACCCTTTTGAGGTTAAAGTAATTTAAGTTACTTAACATATGCTAGATTCTTACAGAAGACCAAGTTCGACTGTGGAGCCCAAAGGAAGCCAGACGACATTAAAAGAACACCCAGGACACACAGAATACTCTTTAGAGGAGTTTCCTCATATTTAGTGAATTGTTCAAATTCAAAAAACCACATTCATCATCACGGAAAACTAAAAATAACATTTACCCGGGTAAAGAAAATAAATAAAATAATGCAATAATCAACTTAAATAACAAAAGTAGACTGTTCTCTGTAATAATAAAGTTCTCCAGAGGTGATTGTGATCACCAAATTAGTTTTGTTCTGCACAAGTGGTTCAGCCCACTTTGTGCTTTGCACTGTGAAAGTTCAGTTCTTAGCTTTTGGTCCAAGGTTTCTTTCTATCTCCACGGGTAGCTCGCCATCTCATCTCGTCTCGTCTGCGTCCTACCAGCCGTGATGCTGCTTGCAAAGAGACCCGCTGATTGCTGTCACCTGCGCGAAATAGGTGTCCCCAGGAAATCCACAGCAGGACTTCCCCTTCACAATAAGAGCCTCAGGATACTGTTATTTAACCTGGGTTACACTCTCCCCTCTCAAAGTTATGCACGTCTGTGTGCATCTGAGTGGCTGCTGAGTTATTGGTGTAAAAGAAGGACTGAAGTGAGTTTCTTTGACTTCAGCCTCAGACAAAGCATCACTGAAAGCCAGGGTCAACCCCTGAAACAAGGACTGGGCAATAGAGATCAGTGGGTTCCCAAAGCTTGAATACTGCAGCCTCTCAGGTTGTCTTCTGTTTCTAGTTGAACGTCTGACAGCTTCATCTTGGACCTCAGCTTCCGGGCTGACAGCAATGTTCTGTTCTGAGTTACTGCGAACTACTTGTCCCTCTGTTTCAACAGGAACATTCTCTTCATTTTCTGGAGTAACAGGTAAGTTTTGCTCTTCAGCTGCCGGAGTAACATCAGGTAAGTTTTCTTCACTCTCTGGAGCATCAGGTAAGTTCTCTTCACTCTCTGGAGCATCACGTAAGTTCTCTTCTTCATCCTCTGGAACATCAGGTAAGTTCTCCCCTTCACCCTCTGGAGCATCAGGTAGGTTCTCTTCACCCCCTGGAGCAACAGCAGGTAGGTTTTCTCTCAGTACCCTTCCAGCAGGCTGCACTTCAAACCAATCATATAAGAAATCATCTTCAAAATCTGCATACATGCTCACATCTTCAGGTTCTGAACTTCGCGTCTTTGGCTTACAAGGCTTTGGCAGAGGAAGCTTTTCTTCTTTCAATGGAAGTGAACCACATGGGAGTAAAAGGTCTCTATGCAGGGTCCGCAAGGGCCCATCTTTGGTCTCTGGTCTAAGAGTGTAGACCGGAAGATCTCCAGCTTGCTGTACAACTACATAAACATCTGACTCCCACTTATCAGCAATCTTATGTTTTCCGAGCAGGCGGACAGCTCTCACCAATACCCTGTCACCAGCCTCCAACTTTGAAGCAGTTACACGTTTATCAAACCTCACCTTGTTTTTCTCTGCTATCCTTTTAGCGTTACTAGTGGCTATTCTATAGCTCTCTTCCAAATGGGACTTAAGACTCTGCACATACTGAGAATGAGATTTGAAATCACCTCCTTTCACAGGCAATCCAAACGCAAGATCGACAGGCAAGCGGGGTTGACGACCAAACATTAGTTCATAAGGTGTAAATCCTGTTACATCATTTTTCGTACAATTATACGCATGTACCAAGGGTTTTACATAGTTTCGCCACTGTGATTTCTCTTTGTTCTCTTATGTTCCCAGCATATTTAACAGTGTTCTATTAAAACGCTCGACTGGATTCCCTCTGGGATGGTAGGGGGTTGTACGGATTTTTTGGATACCAGCAACTTTGCATAGCTCTTTGATTGTATGCAATTCAAATCAGGGCCCTGGTCACTTTGCAAGCGTTCTGGAATCCCATAATGCACTAAGAAATTGTCCCAGAGACATTTGGCAACCGTTTTAGCTTTCTGGTTTGGTGTTGGGATAGCGACAGCATATTTGGTGAAATGATCTGTGATCACCAGAATATCTTTGGTGTTACTTCTATCAGGCTCCAATGATAAGAAATCCATACAGACAAGTTCTAGGGGCCTTGTGGATTCTATGTTCACCAATGGTGCAGCTTTATCTGGTGATGTTTTTCTATGAATACACCGATTGCAAGTTTTTACCTTTTGTTCAACATCTGCCGCCATCCTCGGCCAGTAAAATCTGGTCCTTGCTAAGTCTGTAGTACGTTCAATACCCAAATGTCCCATGTCATCATGAAGACTTTGCAAAACAATAGCTTGAAGCTCTTCTGGTAAAACTAACTGATAAGTGACACTCCCACCATCTTGGCGTCTTCGGTAAAGAATGCGATTGTGCAGTTCAAGACGATTTAATTCTCTTAAAAGGAAAGGAATATCAGTAAGCTCTTTTCTGACTGTTGGAGGTACTTTTTCACCACTCTCTATTTGAGCTATAATCTCTCTAAGACAGGGGTCAGCTCTCTGTTTACCTGCGAGTTCACTCTCAGACAGATGTGGAAGTGAGTAAACTGTTCATCATTCACAAAACTGTCAGGTAAGGCTTCAGAAAAGATTGTCAATGACTGTATCAGTGTAACAGTACCATCATTATCTCTATTGTTGTCTCCTGTATTACAAATCAAATGCTTCTCACAAATAGCATGCACAGTGCCTTGACTTATACCCAATTCAGATTCAGTTAAATGTGTTCTGGCAAACTGCTTGATGCGTTCCTGTTCTTTCTGGGACATCAGATCATTAGACAGTTCACCGTGGGGTCTCCTTGAAAGACCGTCTGCATCACGGTTCTGTTTACCTGCACGATACTGAAGCTTGAAGGTAAACGTGGACAAGGCTGCTAGCCATCTGTAACTGGTGGCATCCAATTTAGCAGTGGTGAGAAGGTAAGTCAGAGGATTACTGTCAGTTATGACAGTGAATTGGCTCCCATACAAGTAATCACTGAATTTTTCAGTTACAGCCCACTTCAGAGCCAAGAATTCCAATTTGTGCGCTGGGTACCTGGATTCACTTCGAGACAAGCCCCTGCTGGCATATGCAATTACTCTCATACGACCCTCCTGCCATTGGTACAATGTTGCCCCAAGCCCAGTGGTGCTGGCGTCAGTATGAAGGACATAAGGCAACTTGGGGTCAGCAAAGCCCAGAACGGGGGCCATAGTGAGCTTTTCTATGATGGTGTCAAATGCAAGATCACATGAAGTAGTCCAACGATCGCCAAAGGGCTTTCTCGGGTCATGGTACTCGTGAGCTCTTTTCTGGTTCTTGGTGTTTTTGTGCAATGGTGGATAGCCAGAAGTCAAGTCAGTGAGAGGTTTAACGATGTTAGAATAATTCTTCACAAAGCGTCTGTAGTATCCAGAGAAACCAAGGAAAGATCTCAGCTCTTTCAAACCTTGGGGCTTTGGCCATGTTCTCAGGGCTGCCACCTTTTCAGGGTCTGCCTTCACTCCCTCTTCAGACACAATATGCCCAAGATATTTGACAGAAGTTTGAAAGAAAACGCATTTCTCTGGAGAGAGTTTCAGGCCATAATCCTTCAGGCGATTGAGAACTTTCGTTAGCCTAATTTCATGTTCTTCCAGCGTTTTGGAGAAAATGGTAATGTCATCAAGAAATACAAGAGCTTCTTTTAAATTCATGTCTCCCATACATTTTTCCATTAAGCGTTGAAATGTGCTAGGCGCATTTGTCACGCCCTGTGGCATATGGTTGAATTCCCAAAAACCCATGGGACAAACAAAAGCAGTCTTTGGTTTGTCTGCCTCCTCAACCTCAATCTGGTAGTATCCAGATTTTAGATCGAGAACGGAGAACCATTTTGAACCAGTCAGGGTGGAGAACGCTTCTTCCAGATTTGGAAGTGCGTAGGCATCTTTTACAGTTTGGAGATTGAGTTTTCTGTAATCAATACAGGGACATACATCACCATTTTTCTTTCTCACTACAACTATAGGGGATGAAAATGGAGACTCAGACTCTCGAATCACTCCTGCTTGAAGAAGCTCCTGTTTAAATGGGGTCTCATCTGAAAGCTTGATTCTATGTTTTACCTGCTTGGTTCTTCCAAAGTCAAGATCATTCTGAGCGAAGACTTCAGTTCAGTTTCTGTATGATGTGTTCTTTCCATTCAGCAGAGACAGGGGAGTCACCAAAGTTGAATTTCAGATTGTGCCTCTCAGCAGGATCCTGTTTCGATGTAGTGACACTATGTTCAAGAGAGACAACTTTCTGAAAAGCACTAAGTTCACCGATAATGCACTTCTGAGGAATGACATCACGCTCGGACTCATTGATAATTACAACAGGCACTTTGTATGGTCGCTTGACAGGCAAATCAATAAGACAAGTCTTCACCTGCAAACCCCAGTTAAATATATATATATATACATATTTATATATATATATATGTATATATATATATATATACACACACATATATATACACACACACACATATATATATACACACACATACATATATATATACACATATATATAGATACACATATATATATATATACACACACGTATATATATACACAAACATATATTATATATATGTATATATATATGTATATATATATATATATATATATATATATATATATATATATATATATATATGTATATATGTATATATGTATATATATGTGTGTGTGTGTGTGTGTGTTTTGGTAAATGTAGAAATGTATGTGTATATGCTTGCAGATGTTTTCATGAACCAACTGTTGTTTTCCATCTTATTTTCTGACCAAAAAAGATGAAAACTGGTTGACCTGGAACATTATGGAATAAATGGGTGAAACCTCTTTTTCTCTAACACAACTAATTTGTCTTATTTTTTTGCTCCAGGTACTTATTGAATGGTAGCCGTGCATGGTAAGTAATTTCCAATGTTTTGGTAGCCCACTATGGATGTAAATTATTGATGTTAGTGGTGGTGTGGTATTGATGGTGCTGTTCTATTATATATGGATTGTCTCTTTTCACATGTGTGTATGTGCATAAATCTATAAAAATTCCAGTAAGCAATATTAGTACCAATAAATGCATTTTCAATGAGGTACTCTAATACCAAAGTGTAAGCTGCTGTTAGTATGCCAGTGCAATTGTGGCTGTACATGAACAACCAGCTGCTAAAATGTTGGTTTTTCTTTGGCTAGGCTTGAGGAGGATTAGTGGTAAAGGTATCTTCTCACACATTTTTTGAGATTTTTTTCAATATGTAAAATTTGTTTTTATCACTTTACAGCAGTGGTTCCCAAACTTTTCACAGCCTGTACCCCTTCCGACACTTGACCTCCAGCCATGTACCCCCAACTCTCATGCACGTATCACACCGAGAAAAATAAATGTTTAAGCCTGCCGCACTCCGACCTCCCACATTTTACATGCATGACATACAAATAAAACCTATTAAATTGATTTATCTCTCACTAAATAGATTGATTTACCAGCAATGTCAGTGGGCAACACCAGTTCACTTTTGAAAAAGAAATGTACATTTTTGAAACATTTTCATTAATGAACTTAAAGCTGTAATTAAAAGGCTGTCTGACTGAACTTACTGTCTGTTATTTTAAGAATCTTAGATAATTTAGGACAGATTTCCCTCTCCAAGATGCCTGAGCCACTCTGCCAACACTTCAGGCCTTTATCAGAGCTCACAATACAAACATTTATCAGTTTGAACTTGAACTACTGAAACAACTGTTTAGACCTGACAGTTTTTTCACGTACCCCCTACATCACTTCGCGTACCCCTGGGGGTACACGTACCCCAGTTTGGGAACCACTGCTTTACAGCAATCGTGTATGGAAGCAAACCTGGGAGCCACACTCGTTCCTGTCTTAAATTAATTCTCTGTTTCTGTTTTATGTGTATATAGTTTTCTGAATAAATTCTGTTTTAATGATCCTGAGTGTTTGTACTGATTTTTGTTGTATCACTGTCATCATAGTGTCTACCTTCACACTCCATAGCACTGTTGATAATGAGGTTCTTCTGCTAGTCTCTACTATATCTTAATGAATGACACGTTAAAACCTGGTCTCTACATAAGCAGATGTCCATTTCAATTGCACACACCACACAATGGTTAACGCACAATCCTGGCTGTTTCCAAACTTTGGACTTACATCTTAAAATCAAAATTGAACACACAATAAATAGCACTTCATTGATTTATTCTTCATCTTACTGATATGCATTGTATTGGGGGGAAAAATACATTTAGAAGGTCCTCTGAAATCCTTCCACCTTCGAGGTCATGACCTCCGCGGGAAAATTGGTGGTGCTGTGCTGTTGACAGGTTTTTTTATTAAGGTAATATACTGAAGACAATACACTGGTGACCCTATTCGCATAAATAACCCCAGCCAGTCCCAATAAACTGGAAATCTGCTTTATTTGCCCATCAGATGCAAGTTGCAATTGGGCTCAAAGTTGTGTTGCTGCCAAATGCGTCCGGCTGGAAATGTGTCCGGCCAACAAAATGTGTGAGTAAGGCAAAGTTATGTTTTGAATGGTTACCGACCACCGATTACATGCGTGAATAATTGTGACACTTATGTCAAAGTCTCTGCAATACATCAGACCCTCTGGACGAGGAGAAAACGAAGTTTGGCTTTATAATCTGTCTCCAAGGTTACGCTAGGAATAAAACGATTTATGGCAGCTGTTGGCCTGACATGTTGGCGTCGTTATGGCAACACGTCCACGTTTGTTTTGATTGAAAGCTGTTTAAAAATATTTTTTTAGAATAAAGTGAGCTAAAAGAAGATGGCGGAGAGAAGAGACGCATAGATTTGACCTCTCCAGAGTCGGGAACTATAAACCCCTTCAAAAGAAGTAACTGGAAAGAAATGAGTGAGTAATGAGTGGGGGAAAGAGACAAAGCATATGCTACAACAACCAAAAGCAAAACAAAGTCGAAGAAAAAGACGCTCTGGAAGAAATCTGCGAACGGGAGGCTAACAAGCAAGAAGTTAACAAACGAGAGAGGCTAACGAACACGAAGGAAGTGCAACGGGGAAAATGGATGGACAGGAGCACACAGAGACTCTGAAATCAGGGTTTGCCTCCATCAGCAGCGACATTAAGGAACTTAAACAAGACATACGACATGAGTTAGCCACATTTAAAGAGGAACTGAAGAGAGAAATGAAGGAAGAGATGGCTAATCTTTGACAAGAGATAGACCGCAAGCTAGCCGAAAATAGCAAGGAAATACAGGGGCAACAGATGAACCTCACCGAGGCCCAAACACGTATTTCGGAGTTGGAGGAGTGGAAGGTCGAAACGATTGATGTATTGACAGAGATGTGAGATCACACTCACCAGATGCAGTGGAAAATAACGGACCTCAAGGGGAGAGCAAGGAGAAATAATGTAAGAGTTTTTGGATTATCGGAGGAAACGGAAGGGAGCTCCGCGGCTAGATATATGGAACAACTCATGATTACCGAACTCGGGCTACTGGACGGCACTGATCTTCAGATTCAGCGAGCACACAGAGTCCTCGCACAAAAAACGATGCCAGGCGCTCCCCCCAGATCTATAGTGATGAACTTTTTACAGTTTGAAACGAAAGAGAAGATTTTAAGGAAAGCATGGCAGAAAAAGGTGCTCATCGGAGGAAAACAAATATTCTTTGATCACGATTATCCAAAAGAAATTGTACAAAAAAGAAAATCATACATCGGCATTAAAAGACTGTTGAAAGAGAAAGGAATACGTTTTCAGACTCCACTCAATAAAATCCGGATAGACTGGAACAATGGAGTTAAGACCTACAAGGGACATGGGGAGAGAGGCTACACAGTGGATGAGCCGAGCGGGGACAGCGAGGCTGCGGCGGGGAAGGCGAGGAGACGGGAGCTGTACGAGTGGCAGCGAGTGAGAGGAAATCAAAAGAGGATGGAAACAACGCTCCGCGTCAGGGAAAAACTTCAAAGCTATCAGCTAAAAATATAAACAGATTAACCCAACTTGACATTGAAGACCAGCGAAAGACAGGTATAATCGAGGATTAAACATTGCCAGACTTAGCGGTGGAAAACCAGCAGTCTGCTGTAAGTTTTGTTTTTGATCATCAAAACAATCAACTTATAAAGAGAGGTTAAGGTAATTACGTTGGACATGTCTAGGTACTGGAGAGCACCACAAATGGGGTATAGAGCTAGACCTAGAGGGAGGCCCTCTTTAGAGACGAGGAATAACCCTCCACCCACCAGCAGGGAAGTGGGGAGAGCTCAAAGACTTTCTCCTAGTTGGGAGTCACCTGTTCATTTGGTTCGTGTTAGGTTTATACATGTTAATTTGAATTATGTGCAGCGCTGCTTGGGAGTAAAACCTTTGAAAGAAGTACAGAAAAAGTATGAGTAATAGTATTAAGGTATTGTCGCTTAATGTAAATGGTCTTAACTCATCTATAAAAAGAGACAGGGTAATGACAAAACTAAAGAGAGATAAGGCACAAGTCATATTCCTTCAGGAGACACATCTGTCACATATGGAACATATGAAACTAAAAGATTTGGCTTCAAGAATACATACTACAGCACTTATAAAGAAGTACGTAGGAGGGGAATGATAACATTAATATCCAACACAATTCAATTTGAATACTGTAAAGAAATCAAAGACAATGAAGGAAGGTATACTACAGTCAGAGGTAGACTAGAGAGTACACCAATAACACTGGTAAATATCTATGCACTGCCAGAAAGCAACAAAAAAAATTAAAAGTTACTATTCAATACTATAGCTTTACAAACAGAAGGTATACTAATATGTGGAGGAGACTTAAAAATCCACCGACGCCCACAAGTTGTCCTCCAGCCGACTTTAAAGGGAGCGTGATGAGGTGATTAGCTGCAGCTGTGCAGTGAGCAGGAGAATCAGAGAGGGGAGGGGGAAAACTGCTCAGAGCAGGAGCGCTCCTCACAGTACGTATACCTTTTATTTTCAAAAGTAAATGCAAACCAAAATTGTGACTTCATCTATAGTATAGAGAAAAACACATTTGCTAGATCCACAACTGTGGAATATTTTTTCTTTGGTCATAGGTTATTAAGCTGTGCATGTGGATCAGGCAGAAGTGGTGCACGTGTCTGAACAGTTTTATTTACAGCTTGTAGATTCTGTACCGTTCTCCATCCTGTACGGGGTGGAGCTTTCTTTACAGGAAAAATAGGTGTATTTACAGGTGAGTCCTCACATGGTATTATGACTCCAGCTTTTAATAAGTCTTGTATTATTGTATTACAGGTGTAATATCTGCTAGGGCACCAGGCTTTAATGAATATTGTCTCTATCTAGGCTTGTGTTCATTTTTCTCTTTAATCCTTGAGGCACTCAAAGAAAAAAAAAAAAAAAATTATGCATACTAAAGTCCCTCGTGTGTCAAAGCGGTTCCTCCCATAAGAGTGTAATAAAAGTGAAATATCAATCCATTCCTTTTAATTTCATTGAATTAAACCTTTTGAACAACTTCTGACTTAAGCATAGATATAAAATATTTCATTATTATTTAAGTTTTTGTGTTTTTATGCACTTTCTGTTATGAACCCTGTTTTTTTCAGTAGGGGAAAACTTTAAGTATGCACATTTTTTGAAAATAAGTCGCAACGTTTTTTTGTTGTGAGGTTATTGCAGTCTTAATGAGGTCATTAAGTCATACGTAATTGGATTTTGATGCAATATTTGTTTTAGGAGCATTTAGAGCTCTCTTAAGAATTTAATATGAAAGTTCCTGTTAGGTGTTGGTTTCAGCATGTAAGGTGGACCCAGAGCAGAGGCAGAGATCAGATCAGGTTTGAACAAAAACCAGGATTTATTAACAATAGGAGCAACAAAGGTGATATGTACAAAGGTGGCAGTGGCAGGAGCTCGGGGAGACCTGGAGGAAAAAACAGAGGAGAGAGCACTGATTAGTCCACCGGCAGAAACGAGTAAAACCCACACACATCCCAGACAATAATTAGAATAGGTTCACTAAAGTAGTGAGAGGCGAAACTGAAGCCAGCACAGACGTTTGGTACGAACCACAATGTGAAAGGCAATCAGCCGGCGCCGAGAAGAATCCAACACTGGCTTAAGTAGAGGGATCCCAAATCAGGAGATCGGGAACAGGTGGTGCAGGTAGGGGAGATCAGCTCCAAGGGGAGGTCAGGAGGTCCAAAGGGAAGTGAGGAGAGCCCCATAGCGCCAATTCCCACACTGGCGAACGAGGGAAGTGCAGGACAGGAAAAAGGAGAGGAGACAACCCGAGAGGGGAGGGAGAGAGGAGCAAAACAGGAGGACTGGCGAGCAGTCCTCACAGTTCCTCTAACTTTTCTTTAAAGAGAATTTTTTTTAGGTACTTGATCCAGGCCTTTTAGGCCTGACCTAAGAGTCATTGGGGATGAGGCAGATGGAGGGGTTCCTCTGTTTCAGGGACCTCTTCTGATATCTGGTCTTTTAAATCTGGTTTTCTTTGTCTTTCTTTAGGTGTTAGGACTTGCTCCCTTGCACCCTTATCTTGTTTATTTTGTTCATCATCTTCTAATTGTTTCTGTTTTTGTTGTTCTAACATATCTTTTTGCTTTATTTTGCTCTGTTCCTCTTACTTTTCAGCATCGACTGCTGCTTGTGACTGAGTCATTCTCAAAGTACTGTAACAAACATGTCCCTGCATATTCCAGATGCATACAAAAAAATATATAAAAATAAAATTATTCTAGTAATAATAAATAAAATAAAACTTTCTCTCTTTTTAAAAAAAAATCATCCATATTAAACCAAAATGATGTAATTAGATACCATTTTAAATGATGATCATTTCAGTTTATTTATTTCCAATTTTATTTGTTTATTTCAGTATTAATTTCCATGTAATTCTCTTGAACAGTAAAGAACACTTTCCTCTTTTTCAATTCTATAAACAGTGTTACAGTGTTTCTTTTTTTTTTATATTCTCAAACAGGCCAAAAGTTTTTTCATCACTATTTACACATTGTAGATTTTTTATTTTCATCACTCACTATTGTAGATTCACATGTAGGTATCAAACTAAATGAACACATGTGGAATTATGTAACAAAAAAGTGTGAAATAAATGAAAACGCCTTTGTATTCTAGTTTCTTCAAAGTATCCTCCCTTTGCTCTCTTCCTTTTGTCTTTTTCTCTTTATGAGCTTCAACAGGTAGTCACCTGAAATGGTTTTCTCTTCTCAGGTGAGCCTTTCCAGGGTTAATTAATGGACTTTCTTGCCTTATTAATGGGGTTGGACCATCATTTGTGTTGTTCAGAAGTCAGGCTGATGCACAGCCCACAGCCCTATTAGACAACTGTTAGAATTAATATTATGGCAAAAACCAATCAGCTAAGTTAAGAGAAACGAGAGGCCATCATTACTTTAAGAAATGAAGGTCAGTCAATCTGAAAAATTGCAGAAACTTTGAATGTGCCCCCAAGGGCAGTCGCAAAAACCATCAAGGGCTACAACGAAACTGGCTCACATGAGGACCGCTCGAGGAAAGTAAGACCAAGAGTCACCTCTGCTGCTGAGAAAGAGTTCATCTGAGTCACCAGCCTCAGAAATCACAAGTTAACAGCAGCTCAGATTAGAGACCAGATGGATACCACACAGAGCCCCAGCAGCAGACACATCTCTACTACAACTGTTAAGAGGAGACTGCGTGAATCAGGCCTTCATGGTCATGGAAACCACTGCTGAGGAGAGGCAACAAGCATGAGAGATGTGTTTGGGTCAAGAAACACAAGGAATGGACATTAGACCAGTGGAAATCTGTGCTTTGGTCTGATGAGTCCAAATTTGAGATCTTTGGTTCCAACCGCCATGTATTTGTGCCATGCAGAAAAGGTGAGCAGATGGATTTTTCATGCCTGGTTCCCATTGTGAAGCATGGAGTCTGTGGTGTGATGGTGTGGGGCTGCTTTGCTGGTAACACTGTTGGGGATTTATGTGAGGATCTCAACCTCTGCTCCAGTTGCCCTGCTCCTCTCCCCCTCCCCTCTCAGGTTTTCTCCTCTCACTCTCTCTCATGTAGCTGTGGCTGGGCGGAGCTGCAGAGCTGACCTGACCTGGTCTTCCTCACCTGTTACTGATCAGCGCTGATGACGCCTGCAACTAAAGCCGGGAGCTTCTTCCACTCCGCGCCGGCTGATTGTACTTCATTTGTGGTTCGTTCTCAACCCAAGTCACTAGTGCTGGCCTTAAGCCCTGTCTCCAACACGCGGAGCTCATTTCTTCTTTTTATGATGGTGTTTTGGATTGTTGCTGTTTACCTAAAGACTGACCAGTGTCTCTCTCCGTCCTCCAGGCCTCCACGAGCTCCTGCCACCTCTTTGTATTTAGTCACCTGTTTGATTGTTCACATTTTTGGATCTGCTGATCAAATAAATCTTGAGTTTTTTCATCTTTTACTGGTCGTTGCCTCTGCTCTAGGTCCTACGTGGATTCTGCGTGGATTTGTCACTTCCTGGTGAGCGTATTCGTCACTTCCTGTTTCACAGTGCAGCGCTGTTTGTAGTGTGTTGTCTCTGTTCAGCTAACGCTAAACTTTAACTGACTAATATCTGCCATCTGAGCTTATAATTGTTTTGATTGATTACGATCTACGTTCGATCGAACGTACTAAGGTCTACTGTAACCACTCTAGCTTCTCTCAAGCGGTCATTTAGTTTGATTTTCTTCTGCTTAGCATAGCTTAGCTTAGCTCTTAGCATGGCTTCTCCCTCCGCTCCTGCTCTGTCCTGTCCGATGTGCCAGATGTTTAGCTACTCCTCGGCCTCCTTTACTGGTAGCGGTATTTGTCAGAAGTGTAGCTTATTCCTAGATTTGGAGGCGAGGGTGTCCAATCTGGAGAAGCAGCTCTGCACCGGATCAAAGCCCACTTACGTAGCCATAGTGAGCAGGCAGGACGTAGCTAGCGGTGCAGGCCGCGCTAGCGTTAGCTTAGCCTCCCCCCCGGCTAGTAATGGCTGGGTCACTGTCCGCGGCAAGCATAGCCGTAAGTCGAAGACCCACTCGGTACCCCACCACCCGGTTCACGTTTCCAACAGGTTTTCTCCCCTCGGTGATGGTGGTAACCCGCCCACAGGGGGACAAACACTGATAATTGGCAACTCCATAGTCAGAAACGTGACGATAGCGAAGTCAGCGGGCATAGTTAGGTGTATCCCAGGGGCCAGAGCGGGCGACATTGAGGCAAATTTGAAGCTGCTGGCAAAGAGTAAACGTAAGTTTGCTAGAATAGTCCTCCATGTCGGCACGAATGACTCCCGACGTCGCCAGTCGGAAGCTACCAAATTAAAAATTGAATCAGTGTGCCCTTTTGCAAAGAAAATGTCGGACTCCATAATTTTCTCTGGCCCCTTGCCCAATCTGACCAGTGATGATATGTATAGCTGCATGTCATCATTCAACCGCTGGCTATCGAGGTGGTGTCCAGCAAATGATGTGGGCTTCATTGACAATTGGTCAACCTTCTGGAGAAAACCTGGCCTGATAGGAAGAGATGGCATCCATCCTACTCTGGCTGGTGCATCTCTCCTATCAAAAAACATGGCAGAGTCACACTTGTGACCTCTCAGAGATGAGACCATGTTGCAGAGCTGCAGTCCTCCACGCTCCTCTACGCTTGCTCTAGGACAGTTTTCCTGCCATTACTGTTATGACAGCTGTGTTCATCACTTAGTAACTGCTATGGCTCTTGTAATAGTGATAAACATTATTCCATAGAGCCTGTGTCAGTCCCCCGACCCAAAGCTCACTTAGATATTAACACAAAAACAAATAAAAGAGGTGTCAACCATAGAAATCTTATTAAAATAAAACCTTCAAATGTAGTGGCTTTAAAACATCAGAGAATCAGATGTGCTCTCTTAAATATTAGATCACTGAGGTCCAAATCTTTACTGGTGAACAACCTTATATCAGAAAATCAGATTGATTTATTCTGTCTAACTGAGACATGGCTACGTGATGAAGAATATGTCAGTTTAAATGAATCCACTCCTCCCAGTCATTCAAATATTCATATACCACGCGACACAGGCCGTGGTGGTGGTGTAGCAGCTATTTATCATTCCTGTCTCCAAATCAATCACAGACCAAATTCTAAATATACTTCTTTTGAAAGCCTTACACTAAATTTATCTCATACTGATTCAAAAACCGGCCAGACAGTCCTATTTGTGATAATTTACCGTCCTCCAGGCCCATACTCTGAATTTTATCAGAATTCTCTGAGTTCATATCAAACTTGGTCCTTAGCTCTGATAAAATAATCATTGTAGGTGATTTTAATATCCATGTGGACAAGGAGAGTGATAGTCTTAACTCAGCTTTTATGTCATTAATAGACTCAGTTGGCTTTATTCAGTCTGTTAATGAAGCTACCCATCATTTTAATCACACTCTTGATTTGGTTTTAGCATATGGCCTTGATATTAATGAACTGAAAGTTTTTCCCGAAAATCCATTTTTATCCGACCACTTCTTAATAACTTTCAGCATCCTCCTGGAAGATTCTGCGTTTTGTAGCAAAATTGTGAGCAGTAGAAATCTGTCCAGTGGTTCCGTGGCTAAATTCAAAGAAGCCATTCCTACTGCCTTAAGCTCAATAAATTGGCCAACTGATAACTGTGATATTAGTTTTAGCCCTACTCAGCTGGATCAGCTTGTTGATGACTCAGCCAGTCTACTAAGATCCACTTTGGACTCAATTGCCCCACTGAGACAAAAACGTATTAAACGTCAGAGGACAGCCCCTTGGTTTAACTCAGAAACTCGTACACTTAAACAAACAACCTGTAAATTAGAGAGAATGTGGCATTCTGATAAAAGGGAAGAGTCACGTATACTTTGGCGAGAGAGTCATAACTACATGAGAGCCTTAAAACATGCTCGAGCCGCCTACTACTCCTCACTTATTGAAGAAAATAGAAACAACCCTAGATACCTCTTCAGCACTGTAGCCAGGCTGACACAGAGTCAGAGCTCTATTGAACCTGTGATTCCTCTAGCCCTGAGCTGTGAGGACTTTATGAGCTTTTTCAATGATAAAATTCTGAAAATTAGAGATAAAATTAGCAACTCTCTATCTCCAGCTGAACCTGTCGTACCTCTAAATGTAGTAGTAGTTAGACCTGAGTTAGACCGTTTCTCTACGATTAGCCTTCAGGAGCTACATTCTCTGGTCTCCTCCTCTAAATCATCAACCTGCCTTTTAGACCCAATCCCAACTAAACTGTTCAAGGAGGTCTTTCCTCTAGTTTGTCCATTGTTGCTGGAGACAGTAAATATATCTCTATCAACAGGCTACGTACCACAGTCTTTTAAAATAGCAGTAATCAAACCCCTCCTTAAAAAACCTAACCTCGATTCAGGAACATTAGCTAACTACAGGCCTATTTCTAACCTTCCATTTGCCTCAAAGATCCTGGAGAAAGTAGTAGCTGATCAGCTAGGTGACTTCCTTCAAGACAATAGCCTGTTTGAGGACTTTCAGTCAGGATTTAGAGCTCATCACAGCACAGACTAGACTAGAACTAGGAGAAGAGACCACATTACTCCTGTTTTAGCTTCTCTGCATTGGCTTCCCAATAAATATAGAATAGAATTCAAGATTCTTCTCCTCACCTATAAAGCTCTCAGTGGACAGGCACCAGTCTATCTTGAAGAGCTTGTAGTGCCGTACAACCCCTCTAGAACATTACGCTCCCAAAATGCTGGCCTACTTGTGGTACCATTAATCTCCAAAAGTAGTATGGGAGGTAGAGCCTTCAGTTTTCAGGCTCCTCTTCTCTGGAACAATTTGCCAACCACAGTTCGGGAGTCTGACACTCTCTCTACCTTTAAGGTTAGACTTAAAACTTTCCTCTTTGATAAAGCTTTCAGTTAGGGACCAGCTCTTATTTATAAATAAATAAATAAATAAATTAGTTCATAAATTAAACTCATAGTTTAGATGTAACAGGTCTAGACTGCCGGGGGGGGGCTCTATCTCTCTCTCTCTCTGTCTCTCTCTCTCTCTCTCTCTCTCTCTCTCTCTCTCTCTCTCTCTCAGCATCTGCTTTTGCCCCTTTTGTTTGCTCCTGTACTCGTCTCTGGCTCTTGTCTTGTAGGTGGTCTGGGATCCTTGGTGGAGACTGCCTGCTGCTGTGGAGTCATGAAGCCTCAAAACTACAGTTATAAACATGACACATAGTTGGCCATTTTATTAGGAACACTCCATTCCCATTATCATTATGGCTTTTCATGTAGTTATTAGCATGATCTCCATATCCATGATCGTTACACCTGCAGTATCTATTTTTTATTAAAGACCATTTAAAGGGACTGATGCTGTGGTCTCTGTAGACCATTTGAAGGGAGTGACGCTGTGGTCTCTGTAGACCATTTAAAGGGAGTGTTGCTGTTGTCTCTGTAGACCATTTAAAGGGAGTGACGCTGTGGTCTGTGTAGACCATTTAAAGGGAGTGACGCTGTGGTCTCTGTACACCATTCGAAGGGAGTGATGCTGTGGTCTCTGTAGACCATTTAAAGGGACTGATGCTGTTGTCTCTGTAGACCATTTAAAGGGAGTGACGCTGTTGTCTCTGTAGACCATTTAAAGGGAGTGACGCTGTGGTCTCTGTAGACCATTTAAAGGGGGTGATGCTGTGGTCTCTGTAGACCATTTAAAGGGAGTGACGCTGTTGTCTCTGTAGACCATTTAAAGGGAGTGACGCTGTGGTCTCTGTAGACCATTTAAAGGGAGCGATGCTGTGGTCTCGGTAGACCATTTAAAGGGACTGATGCTGTGGTTTCTGTAGACCATTTAATGGAGTGACGCTGTTGTCTCTGTAGACCATTTAAAGGGAGTGACGCTGTGGTCTCTGTGGACCATTTAAAGGGACTGATGCTGTGGTCTCTGTAGACCATTTAAAGGGAGTGACGCTGTTGTCTCTGTAGACCATTTAAAGGGAGTGACGCTGTGGTCTCTGTAGACCATTAAAAGGGACTGATGCTGTGGTCTCTGTAGACCATTTAAATGGACTGATGCTGTGGTCTCTGTTGACAATTTAAAGGGGGTGATGCTGTGGTCTCTGTAGACCATTCAAAGCGAGTGACGCTGTGGTCTCTGTAGACCATTTAAAGGGAGTGATGCTGTGGTCTCGGTAGACCATTTAAAGGGAGTGATGCTGTGGTCTCTGTAGACCATTTAATGGAGTGACGCTGTTGTCTCTGTAGACCATTTAAAGGGAGTGACGCTGTGGTCTCTGTGGACCATTTAAAGGGAGTGATGCTGTTGTCTCGGTAGACCATTTAAAGGGACTGATGCTGTGGTCTCTGTAGACCATTTAAATGGACTGATGCTGTGGTCTCTGCAGACCATTTAAAGGGAGTGATGCTGTTGTCACTGTAGACCATTTAAAGCGAGTGATGCTGTGGTCTCTGTAGACCATTCAAAGCGAGTGACGCTGTGGTCTCTGTAGACCATTTAAAGGGACTGATGCTGTGGTCTCTGTAGACCATTTAAAGTGAGTGAAGCTGTTGTCTCTGTAGACCATTTAAAGGGAGTGAAGCTGTTGTCTCTGTACACCATTTAAAGGGAGTGATGCTGTGGTCTCTGTAGACCATTTAAAGCGAGTGATACTGTGGTCTCTGTAGACCATTTAAAGGGAGTGATGCTGTGGTCTCTGTAGACCATTTAAAGGGAGTGACGCTGTGGTCTCTGTACACCATTTAAAGGGAGTGATGCTGTTGTCTCTGTACACCATTTGAAGGGAGTGACGCTGTGGTCTCTGTAGACCATTTAAAGGGAGTGATGCTGTGGTCTCTGTAGACCATTTAAAGGGACTGATGCTGTGGTCTCTGTAGACCATTTGAAGGGAGTGACGCTGTGGTCTCTGTAGACCATTTGAATGGAGTGACGCTGTTGTCTCTGTAGACCATTAAAGGGAGTGATGCTGTGGTCTGTGTAGACCATTTAAAGGGAGTGACGCTGTGGTCTCTGTACACCATTCGAAGGGAGTGATGCTGTGGTCTCTGTAGACCATTTAAAGGGACTGATGCTGTTGTCTCTGTAGACCATTTAAAGGGAGTGACGCTGTTGTCTCTGTAGACCATTTAAAGGGAGTGACGCTGTGGTCTCTGTAGACCATTTAAAGGGAGTGATGCTGTGGTCTCTGTAGACCATTTAAAGGGACTGATGCTGTGGTCTATGTAGACCATTCAAAGGCAGTGATGCTGTGGTCTCTGGAGCCCATTCAAAGGGAGTGATGCTGTGGTCTCTAGAGACCATTCAAAGGGAGTGACGCTGTTGTCTCTGTAGACCATTTAAAGGGGGTGATGCTGTGGTCTCTGGAGACCATTTAAAGGGAGTGACGCTGTGGTCTCTGTAGACCATTTAAAGGGAGTGATGCTGTGGTCTCTGTAGACCATTTAAAGGACTGATGCTGTGGTCTCTGTAGACCATTCAAAGGGAGTGACGCTGTTGTCTCTGGAGACCATTTAAATGGACTGATGCTGTTGTCTCTGTAGACCATTTAAAGGGAGTGATGCTGTGGTCTCTGTAGACCATTTAAAGGGACTGATGCTGTGGTCTATGTAGACCATTCAAAGGCAGTGATGCTGTGGTCTCTGGAGCCCATTCAAAGGGAGTGATGCTGTGGTCTCTAGAGACCATTCAAAGGGAGTGACGCTGTGGTCTCTGTAGACCATTTAAAGGGGGTGATGCTGTGGTCTCTGGAGACCATTCAAAGGGGGTCATGCTGTGGTCTCAAGAGGATAAAAGTTATGTAGATCCAACAGGGAGCATTATAAAAAAGTCAAAGGAAGGAAGGGCACCATTTTCTATCTATGAAATCGTGGTCAGACGTCCTTTCTAAAGGTGGTCTTTAGTCCCTGTGGCCACGTTTGTCACATGTGAACACACAGCGTCCTCTGAGTCTTTGTTCTGGGGTCCTTCATGATGGACTGCATCAGATGCCATGGAAGACATTTGAAGAAGAGATGTGTGATGTCCATGTGTGATGGATCTCTGGTCCTCATGGAGTCCATTTCACAGAACTTCAGTGGAATGAGTCTCAAAGAACTTCTGTCAGTTTATTTTGACAGTGTCCCAGGACAAGGACAGAATGAGGCCTTCCAAATCCCTGTTCTGCACCGACGCCTCGGACACATTATGAAAAACACAAAGAACCTTTGCTGGAGCAGTCAGTAATTTGTTTATGTGTCTTTGTGTTTGACATGATAAGGTGTTCAGATGGATTTAACTTTGGGTATGTATTTATTCTTTTCAATGCACATCTCCGGGCTGATGACACAAGCCAGCACGCTCCAGGAGCTGATGACACAAGCCTCCACGCTCCATTAGCTTGATGAAATCGTCTGCAGCACTGCTGTGGTGTTCAAGCTCATGCAGCGGGCAGGAGGCTGAAAAACACTTTTACAACCTGCAGAGACTCCTGACCAGAGCTGGACCCCTGAAAAAGATCAGAGAGCAGCACAGGAGGAAAACTTTGTGATTAGTAATCTGTCCACTCAGTCCACAACAAACCTAAAATGCTCTGTGTTTTCTTCCAGAATGATCTGGGACCAACATCACTCCAAAGACACTTTGAGCAGTAAGACACAACTGAGTTCTGGACCAACATGGAGAACCAAATGTTTCCTTTTGCCCAACATTTGTGTCTTCACTAGAGAGGTACTTTCTCCCCCATGCTGCTCTGTGGTCCAGTATCATGTTAGGTGAGTTTATCCTCTGCAGTGTCATCTCATTTTATTGTTAATATATCTCACTGATCTCTCACTATTCCTGTCATGGATACATTTATACTAAATGTACTGTGGATCTTTTCCTCGGTGACCTAGGCCGCCCTGGTAAAAGCCCCTTGTATGACAGGCTAAGAAAAAGATATAAAGCCAACAAACAAACAAAAGAACAAAGGTAAAATCAGTCAATTCAATTATCAATGAATGACTGGAGTGTTGCTCTGTACAGAGTGGATAAAATAATAATAAGTAAAGTAAGTAAATTACATTTTATTTTGAATTTCTGGATAATAACAGAACTTCACAAAGGACAACAGGACCCAAGGAGTCATGGAAAAGAGCCAGTGGGACCTTAAAAGGGTCAGTTTCCAATGACGGTAACCCGGCTGACCCACAACGCCCTTTTAAGGGAATACAACGACTCACTGCATTTGATTAAGAGGGTAAATGACAAACATTGATGTAGAAGTATTTGTACAAGGAAAAAAAATCTTATTTATTCATTTACTTATTTATTTATGTATTTAAAAATGCATATGCTACATCATAATATATACACATGTGGACAAAATTGTTGGTGCCCTTCATTTAATAAGAGAAAAAACACACCTGGTCACTGAAATAACTTGAAAATAACAAAAGTTATAATGAATAAAAATTTACTGAAAATCAGCTAATGAAAATCAGACGTTGATTTTAAATTTTGGCTCAGCAGAAATATTTTAAAATAATGAAACTGGCTTGGACAAAAATGATGGTACCCCTACAAAGGATTGAAAATGGTGTGACCAAAGGGACATGTTAAACTCAGGTGTGTCCTGTAATTATCATCACAGGTGTCTCCAAGCTTGTAATCAGTCAGTCTGCCTATTTAAAGGCTGAAAAGTGGTCACCGTGCTGTTTGGTATCATGGTGTGTACCACACTGAACATGGACCACAGAAAGCTAAGGAGAGAGCTGTCTCAGGAGATTAGAAATAAAATTATAGACAAGCATGTTAAAGCTAAAGGCTATAAGACCATCTCCAAGCAGCTTGATGTTCCTGTGACTACAGCTGCACAGATTATTCAGAAGTTTAAGGTCCACAGGACTGTAGCCAACCTCCCTGGATGTGGCTGCAGGAGGAAAACTGATGACAAACTGAAGAGACGGAGAATACGAATGGAAACCAAAGAGCCCAGAACAACTTCAAAGAGATTAGAGGAGAACTCCAAGGTCAAGGTACATCAGAGTCAGATCACACCATCTGTCACTGTTTGAGCCGAAGTGGACTTCATGAAGGACATCAATGTTGAAACAAAATCATAACAAAGTTAGACTGGATTTTTACAAAATGTACATTGACAAGTCACAATGCTTCTGGGAGAATGTCCTTTGGACAGATGAGACAAAACTGGAGCTTTTTGGTAAGTCACATCAGCTCTGTGTTCACAGACACAAAAATGAAGCATACAAAGAAAAGAACACTGTACCTACTGTGAAACATGGAGGAGGCTCAGTTATGTTCTGGGGCTGCTTTGTTGCATCTGACACAGGGTGTGTTGAATCTGTGCAGGTACAATGAAATCTGAAGACTATCAAGACATTCTGGAGTGAAATGTGCTGCCCAGTGTCAGAAAGCTTGGGCTCAGTCACAGGTCATGGGTCTTCCAACAGGATAATGAGCCAATCACACAGCTAAAAACACCCAAGAATGGCTCAGAACAAAACACTGGACTATTCTGAAGTGGCCTTCTATGATCCCTGATCTATATCCTGTTGAACATTTGTGGAAGGAGCTGAAACATGCAGTCTGGACAGGTGCAGAAGTCTCACTGAGAGCTACAGAAATTGCCAGTTTCATTAGTTTGTTTTTTAAAATAATCCTCTTGGACTACAATTCAAAAGCAAAGTCTGATTTTCATTAGTTGATTTTCAGTACATTTTTATTTATTATTACTTTGGTCAGTTTCAGCTTATTTCAGTGAAAATGTGGGTTTTTCTCTCTTTAATGGAAGGGTACCAACAATTTTGTCCACGTCTGTATGTTATTAGTCTGCTTACAGAGTACATAGGTATAGCATTGTTAGGTAATTAATCTGTTCTTTAGCCATTTATTCCAGATTAGGATAAAAATGGTATGTTATATGTGCTAGTATTATCGTTTAACACCTACTGTTCTAACCTTGAATCCTTAAATGGTGCAGTGTGCAGTAACTACACCTCCTCTCTCCTAAAAAAAGAAACAGAGAGTTGCCCTTGAACGCTGGAAGCAGAGAAAACACAAGCAAAGAGGAGTTTCTGTGACCCCTCTGTCAAAGGCATTGGTGTTCAGGAGCCACAAAGCAAAGGTATCTAGACACCATTTAGTGATGATCACAGTGACTGTGACACCTATCAGCATGTTAGCATTCAAGCCATGAGTACTCTGTCACTTTTGTAGTTTTGCAAGAGTTCATTAGCAGTCATGTGGACACAATTATGTGTATTTAATATTGCTAAGATAACACACAAAGGGCCAGATCCTCTACAGGATTGCACTGTTTTTACAATCGCTAAAACTGTGCAACTGAGGGAATTCACAAAGCACACAAACTGAACACAAACTGCACTGCCACTCCGAGCTGCGCCAGTCCAATCTGCATGCACGTAAATTAGGGAATATTCATAAATTCAGAGCAAAGTTGCCCCCTTCCTCTGCAAACAAGCCTCACTGCAAATACCCCCTGATCCACAAAGACCAGCGCTCATTGCCACAGGCAGTGAAGAGGAGCAAATTTACACCAGTGAGACCCATGTTTTAAATCCACACAGCTTCTCTCTCTCTCTCTCTGTCTCCCTCTCTCTCTCTCACTCGATGGTGCTAACTGTGGAGCAGAGTCTATATAACGGCTCTCATGCCAGGAGCATTTTAGAATTATTCCCACTAACTTGGCTTGGTTATAGGCATAACGTTATTTTCCCCCACGACACTAAGAAGGCCTATTCTGTTTTAAAACATTATTTTAATCTATGTGCTCTTTTTTTCTTTCGTGCAAAGTTAGCATTGAATTTTTTGTCTTGCACATCTGTGATATTTTTTGTAAATTGAAGTTCCTCCCTGTATTTTTGATGAATTTGATGAAGGCTCCGTGCTGGGTCCCACACTCTTCATCATCTACCTGCTCTCCCTCGGCCAGATCATACGCCGCCATGGACTTAATTTCCACTTCTACACTGATGACGCACAACTGTACCTTAGCACCTCACCTTCCTCTCAGCTCCCCCCACAGTCTCTGGTCAACTGCCTTCATGATATTAGGCAGATGGATTACGACCAACCTCCTCAGGCTGAACAGCAGCAAGACAGAGCTCATGGTTATGGCCCCCAAGCCACTGCTCCAGAAGGTTGGGGATCTCCTCATCAGCATCGATGGCTGTTTCATCAGCCCAGCCTCTATAGTCTGCAACCTGGGCGTCATTTTCGACCCCTTCCTTTCATTCCAGTCACATATCAAATCCATCACTAAATCAGCCTTCCACCATCTCAAAAACATTTCCTGTCTCCATTCCTCACTTTTGGACTCTATGACAGAAACTCTAATCCATGCTTTTGTTAAATCCCAGCTGGACTATTGCAACGGAGTCCTGTCCGGGGTTCCTAGCAAAACCCTGGACAGGCTTCAATATGTGCAAAACTCAGCTGCCAGGGTTCTTACTCACACTAAACCCTGGCAGCACATCACCCCCACTCTCATTCACCTCCACTGGCTCCCAGTGAAGTTCCACATTCATTACAAGCTCCTCCTACTCACCTACAAGTCCCTTCACGCACTCGCCCCCTAGTACCTGGCTGATCTCCTCCACCAACACACCCCATCCAGGAGCCTGTGGTCATCTGACACTGGTCTCTTCTCCATCCCGTGGACCAAACTTAAAACTTTTGGTGACAGAGCCTTTAGTGTGGCTGCCCCCACCCTCTGGAACTCTCTCCCCACAGAAATCCACAACTCTTCCACTCTGGACTGTTTCGAATCACTTCTCAAAACTCACATGTTCTCCCTGGCCTTCCCTGTTTAAATCTTATTAGTTTGTCCCCTCTACTTTGAAAGCGACCTTGGGTTCCTTGAAATGCGCTATATGAATTTAAGTTATTATTATTATTATCATTATGAATTAAACATTGGCTTTAATTGGCCATTATATGGAGGAGCATTGTGAAAGTCAGTCAAATGTAGTTTCTGAACTTGTCTTAGTCTATATTTCATTGTAGGTGTCATTACTATGTTCTTCATGGATTGTCTTGTGAATCAGGACTAACACAAACTTTATAACACGAGGAGGAGGATGTACCAGCGGACACCAACAGCCAGAGACTGTCACAACAGCCTTCCAACAATGTCATACTGTCAGTTTGGAAAGCTGACTTGACTGACTTAAGCTGATGCAGTTGTTAATGCTGCCAATTCCAACCTGGGACACTAAGGGGGACTTACAAAGGCATTGTGTGATGTTGGTGGACCAGAGATCCAGGCTGAGAGCAACGACTGCATTTTAAACAGGGACAGTTACAAACAGGACAAGCTGCTGTCCCAACAGCAGGAAAACTGCCCTGTCAGGAAAGAATTCATGGAGTGGGACCTTGTCTACAGAGGAATCCCACACCAAAATGATCCAAATGGTAAAACCCCTTTAGAGGAAGTCTGTAGGAAGTGTGCTTAAAGTCACAGAGCAGTATAACTTCGGGTCTGTTACCATTCCTGCCATAGGTTCTGGGATTTTCAATTTTCCACTGCCATTAATGAAAACAATAAAACAGTACTGCCAGGAGAAAAACCCTAGTGCTACGGCCACACCGGATGCGAATTGGCGAATTTTCACGCGCGTAAAGCCTGTAATGCGCCGTGCTTAACGCCCGAAGCTTGACGCTGGACATTTTGGCAAGCTGTGGGACGACGCGCGTCCGGGCGCATGCGCAGTAGAGAGCCGGAGCCGGTCGGACTCAGTGATGACCCGTGCAGGCAAATCCAGCTGGAAACGAATATGTACAGAACTTACCTTCAAAACTCCTCTCCTCAGCGACTTTCACCCAAGCCTGCTCCTTTTGTTCCAGTCTCTGTAGAGGACACACGCCGAATAGTTTAGCTCCGGATGATAGCAAACAGCGCAGATAAACCTCTCCTCCATCTTTGAGAGGGGGTTTAAGCAGGAGCAGAAGACCGGGGCGTCACACATCATTAAATCAAACCTGTCTCCTCTGCGACTTTCACCCAAGCCTGCTCCTTTTTGTTACGGTCTCTGTAGAGTATACACGCCGAATAGTATAGCTCCGAATGATAGCAAACAGTGCCGTTAAACCTCTCCTCCATCTTTGAGAGGGGCTTGAGCGGGAGCAGGGGTCATGGCGTCACACGCCATCAAATCAATGACGACGAGGAGAATGTCATCGCTGGTTGGCTGGAGCGCCGCGAACTGGCGTCGAAAGTTCAATATTTTCAACTCGAGCGTCGAGGCGTTTGGGGCGTCAAAACGCCTCTACGCTCCAAACGCGCCGCGCCAAATGCGTCTTGCTGGACCACAGGCGGACGTTCCAGTCTCAGGTGGATGCTATCTGCAAAAAAGCTCATCAGAGGATGTATTTTTATCATCAGCTTTCCAGTTTTAAGGTGGATAATACTTGTATGAAAATGTTTTATTGGTGTTTTATTGAGTCTGTGTTGACCTTTTCTTTTATCAGCTGATATGGGCTTCTCACCCTCAAAAACAGGAACAGGCTGCAGGGCATCACTAAAGTGTGGAGCAAAATTGCTAAATTCCACAGGTGGTGGGGGCCTGCTCTCTGGACTAAAGTGTTTGAATTATGCATGTTTTACAGGAAGAGACAAATCCACCAGTCCCTGAGCCAGTGGCCTCCACCTCCAGACAGGCCAGGACCAGGGAAACACCAAATGTAATCCACTCTGTCATATCTAAGTGACATGGCTATACTCTTTGTAACTGGAACAATTTAAAGCAGGGGTAGGCAACTGGTGGCCCGGGGTCCATATGCGGCCCTCCACCTCACTACATGCAGCCCAGTAGTCTTTTCCAAAAATCAGCAGTGATACTTTTATTTTCTTTTGCAAAGTTAATGAAGAGCTGCTAGAATAGTGTCTCTTCATGTCTGTCATGAAGTATTAGAGCATTATATTAGGAAAAACTCAAGAATATATTTAAATGTAGCAGGGGTAAAATATTATTTGCTTTAAAATGGGAAAACAGTAATTGTTTCATATATTTAAAAATAGCTTAATTGGCTTAAATCTGTGCACACCGGCTACATTTTCTTTAAATTTAAGTCAAGTTAATTTAGCTATGCATAATCATTTGTCACTGCGATTTAAGATATGAATATTTGTATGACTGTTTTCACATGAACAGTATTTTTCCTCATTGAGAGTTTTCAATAATTTGTTGCAGTGCAGCCCTTAGACTGGAAAAATGGTTTTTAGTGGCCCTCTTGGTGATTTAGTTGCCCACCCCTAATTTAAAGTAACTAATGTGAAGGAGCAATTGACAATGAAGTTACTTCATGATGTGTCTGATGCTTTCAGCCTGGGGCAGACTCTGTGAGGGCTTTATATAAAAAAAAAGATGGAGCTTGACATGGAATACAAAAGACTAAAGATTAAAGCTATGGTCTACGATTTGGAAGCTTTGTACATATTAATAACACCGTTTATAAGGCTGTTATGGTCCTATGGTCCTATCTACACAGTATAAAGACAAAAAAGAATGAAAAAAATCCATTCAGTATATCCACTGAAAAGCTGCATACTAGCTGACCAATCAAGCCTAAGAACCTGCGACTATTAATTGGTCCGTGAGTTAGTCCATGAGTCCATCCAATCCTCGTCTCCCTCACTACGCAGTACGCAGCATCTTGCCCATGGTCCCGCCTCCCCTCTACCTCCGGTGAGCAGCTAGCAGCGTGGTTACTGAACTATCATGGAGCCGAAAAGCCTAGCGCCGAACCCGGGAATCTGCCTCCTCTCCCAAGACAGTCTGGCTGCAGACCACCCTTCTCCTCTCCTCTCCCTCGTCTCCTCACTACGCAGCACGCAGCATCTTGCCCATGGTGCCGCCTCTCTACCTCCGGTGAGCAGCTAGCAGCGTTAGCTACTGAACTATCATGGAGCCGGAAAGCCTAGCGCCAACCCGAATCCGCCTCCCTCTCCCGCTGGCCCAACGGAGCTCTGCCCGCTGGTCGAGGCCTGTTAGCGGGCTAACGGCTAACGAATAGCCTCAGCCGCCGCCAGACCTTCAGCATCGGCCGCTTTCGCCCCTGGTTGATCAGGTAATGGCTTTGTTTACTACAGTGGGAGATGTCTGCTGAATAACTCTGGTTAGTTTGTGCCTGCACGGGCTAATAACTTGTAGGGAGCGGTTAGCCTGTTAGCCGCTAATCGTTAGCACAGTAAGCTGAGCTGGGGAGGACAGGCTGAGAAAGATTAATCCTCCCCACACTGCTCTGTTTGGCGGCGCCAAACCCGCATTAAGCCGCCGGTCCAGTTGAAATGGCTACTGCTGTGTGTTATAAGGGAGATGTCTGTCGTGTTTGATACTTTCAGTTGAGCTGAGCTGTTTTTGATTGAGTTTGCTGCTGATATATTATGCTAGTCGCTCGTAGCTCAGTCCGAGGGGGCTATATGAGGCGTCACGAGCTGGGGGCGGGATCTTGGAACACGGAGGAGAGAGGTGAGGGAAGGAGGGGCAGGCTGCGGTTTCAAATCGTAGACACCAGCTTTAAGAAGACAAGCCTGCAGATCACTAAATTACAGCTACAGATTGAGAAACTGGAAAACAAAAAGAAGGTAATGCAGTTTATTGTCTAAACAGAAGAAAATACAAATTAGCACTGATCAGCTACCAAGGGGAACAGTTTTACGTCTGACATGCAAATTAATTTAAGAGTGTAGCTGATGCAGCAATACAGCAGTGTACTTGGCAGTACTATGCAAAAACATCTCCTTGTACATAAAAAGAGCAGCCATACACTCAGTGGACTCTGTTAGCTGTTGAATGTAGGCTACTAGCTTGCAACTCTGAAGCCCATAAGTAAGTAGATGCGTGGAATAAACTCAGTTTTTTTCCTTTCTTTTTGCAGGAACGTGAGGATCAAACAAGAAATCAAAATCAAGAAATGAGAACAAACCAAAAAAAATGAATAAAACAATGAAAACAAACCAAAACCACGTTTCCCGTGCCTATATTAAGAATTGCTCTATTATAGCTGCCCGGACAGCCCTCCCTGTGGGGAAGTCCAGGGTGATGGGGTCCACCACATCAGGGGGGAGCGGGTCAGCAGCAGGCCCCCTTTCCCTCCGAATCGTTGCAATATTGTGGAGGACTGTGCAAGCGGCGATTACGTTGAAGGCCCGATCTGGAGTCATCCTGAGCCCGAGGAGGCATGTGAATCAGGCCTTGATGACACCAAAGGTCATTTCTATCCTGACCCTGGTTCTTGCCAGGGCCACGTTGAAGCGAGTCTGGGGCCCAGCACCAGGGTCAGGATAGGGCGTCATTAGGTATGACTGGCAGGTATACCCCCTGTCCCCCACAAGCACACCACTGAACTGCCCTGCAGATGAAGAGGAAGAGTTTGTATGAGGAGCTGAGAATGCACTTTAGTATCTTAGAACGAATTGAGTGTCAACTGTTTTACCCTGCTCGAGTTTCCTGCACAGCTCCGACTCTTGGAAAATGCTGGAGTCGTGTACAGATCCCGGCCACTTCACCTCAAGGCTAGTGACCATCATCTGATGGTCACATGTCATCTGCAGACACATTTGGGGAAGTAGCTTTTAAACATTTTAATGACTGATGAGCCACATGAAACTGCAATGTGGTCCATTACCAGTGTTTTTAGTGAAATGCAAACATTAGTGCAATTCTCTAAATACAGTGAAAAACATGGCCCTACATTTTCCAGAAACACAAATCGCTTAAAATGTAATAAAAGAATTCGTACACATTAAAACAAAATTATGTAATTAAATAGTCTTTTAAATGGTGATGTATAATGATTTTTATGTATTTTAATAGTAATTTAATTAGCCTAAATATAATATTTAATTTCACTTTTAGTGTACTTTGCATCTAAAACAACATTTGTCCCACTGTCATGATCCACCGCTATTGGACAGTGTAAAACATTTCCTCTTTTTTGTTAATTAAAATAATAAATGGACAGTGTTGATAACACTGGGATAAATCTATGAATGAAATTACATGTAAATTAGACATTTAAAAATATTTCTTCAAACTAAATTCTGTCCCTCAGTGTCATGGTGTTACTACCAAAATTTGGAGATCATACTACATTAGACAACGTTTAAGATATGATGATTACTTATGTAATTGTAATTGACCTTTAAACCAAAATTATTGTTACTTGACTTTATCCAAAATAAAGTTCAGTACAATTATCAGCATGTGTTGTCTTTTATCAGAAGTAAACATCCTCGGATCAAACGTTATCACTGACATTGAGAAATAATGTCAAATAGTTGAATTAAACAAGTGACTGTTTTATTTCATGGAGTTTTGTCAGCAGTCTTCAGATGCTGTGATATGTGCCTTTAGATTAATTTTATTGCATTCATGAATCTTGTGATTGTAACCTAAAATATGTTACCACCAATGACAGAAATAACATAAAAATACTGACAAGAACAATTTTTCTATGTGTCCATTATTTAGGCTAAAACATCATGGTCAACATACTAATAAATACTCTACATTTATCGAAACGAAAAACTTTACCTGAGTATTGAGGGAGTGGATATTTTTCCTATTCACATAGTCTGGCTCATTTGGCCCCAGACTGGCTGTGATAGGAACATGGGTGCAGTCTATGGCACCGATCACTCTGGGGAAGCCTGAGAAAAGACAATGATATTCACCATGAGATAGCCAACTGGGAACATACAAGCAAAAGATGTGGACCAGCGAGGAACCAACCTGCCAGTGCATAAAACCCCTCTTTGATGGCATGAAGAGACAGATGTCCAGGGAACACGACAAACATGTTCAATAAAGTTGTCAGCGCCCTGGCAACTTTATGAACTGCTTTGCAGCAGGTGTTCTTACTGAGGCTCTCAGCATCCCCGACTGCATACATGAAAGAACCGAGGTTTTTTATGGGAGAGTTGTATGAAGAGATGAATGCATTTTTTTTTTTACTGTCGATAAAGAATTCACGAATTTCAGTGAGTAAAGAATGTCTACCTGCAAACGCTCGCTGGAAACCTTATAGGTCTCCTCCAGTCTTGTCTTGTTAGCCACATTATCACTGTCAAATAACATGAACATATCCTCATCATGACAGTCAGGAAGAATACTCACCACTCGCAAAAAATCTGATCTAAGGAACTGTGAGTGCCCGACTGCGATGTGTGACATTTACCACGTAAGGCTCCAGCAGGTCACAGATGTATAGAAGTCCCTCCCGTGAAAATCTGTACCTCTCGTGCAAGATTTCTTCTGGTAAATCAAGCCGATTACTTCTGTCTCGAAAAAAAACGCTCCCGACGAAGCGCTCCTCTTACAATTTGCGCACCGACATTAACCGGTTCCGGCAGAAATGGGCAAGCCATTTTCCAAGACAGCAAATTGGTGACTGTGCGGTCTTTTATGCCCGCCCAGAGAACCGATTGGTCAGCAGGCGGTCTGTCACACCCCGTGAGCTCTTATCCTGGAACTTAACCTGCTCCAGACCAGGTTTGGCGTTTAGCATCAGTTACCGGGGCAACGTGTCTGGATAAAAAGAGATCCACATTCGTAGTGCGGAAACTTCAAAACATATCCAGGAAGTTATCTCTCTAAGAGCTAATCCAGCTTTGTAGTACAGGCCCCAGCTCTCCATCAGTCTGAAGATAACTTTATGTTCTCCATCAGTCTGAAGATAACTTTATGTTCTCCATCAGTCTGAAGATAACTTTATGTTCTCCATCGGTCTGAAGATAACTTTATGTTCTCCATCAGTCTGAAGATAACTTGATGTTCTCCTGTCTCTTTCTCATTGCCTCAGCTCTTCCTCTTCACTCCTCGATCTCCTCCTGTTCGGTTCCCTTCAGTTCTCTCCTCGCCCTCTTCCATTTCATTGCAGCAGGTCACCTCCTCTGCTGAAGCTGATGAAGAGAAACAGGGTTTAATCAGAGTTTATGCTAACTGCCTCTCCACATGGTTCTCCTGCCTGGGCTTTTATACTCAGAGGAGGGGGGTGTAAAGAGACCCTCCCCCATCTGGTCCAGACATGTTTACATAGATATGGTCAGTTTTCTTCTATCTCAGGCATGAATATTCTTTACGTACCTTGACATGTTTTGGCGGAAACTTCCGCCTTCCTCAGAAGTGTCACCGGATGATGGGTGTGAAGTGTTAAATCAGCTGGTGTTACGTGAAGAATATTCATGCCTGAGATAAAAGAAAAGTGAGCATATCTATGTAACATAAAGGCATAATGAGCACCGTTCAACTATGTTTACATAGAGCTGACATCAACACTGCAGGGGGGGGGGGCTGTGGTCAGCTGTGCTCGATGCTATATGGGAAGGACAAATATGAAGTTTCATCTAAAGTCTTACAGGAAGCTTGTTGACTGATTTAATACTTACTTCCTGTAAACCATGACAATTCAGGAGTTTCTGGTGATTAGTTTGGATGTTTGCTATACCAAATGCACATCTGTCCCCAGAAACCCTCAGTTTGTGAGACCATTACGTCAAACTCCACGCCCCTTTCATTTTCACAATCTCTCCCTTTGGACTCCTTTTGGTTTTGTTCTGTGGGGGAAAGTATGTATTTGTAAATAGGCCAAGTAGCCAAAAGGTGAGCCATAAAACTTTGAATTATTACGTAATGAACTCACCCCAAACAAAGGTAAAATGCACACGCTGTAAAGAGAAATCTTTAATAAGATCAGAATGACAGAATTGTGTAAAAATGAGAAATATGAGCCCTTATAGTCAACAACCTGAGGAAATAATTATTGCTTCCTCATTTTCAAGGAATGTTCTTCAGCCAAAAAAAGGTTTAAGAAAAGAAAAGAAAAGAAAAGAAAAGATGGATATGTGAGGCTACAAGTTTGGAATCAGTCATTAAACACTAGAGCTGCAGCTATCGATTCTTTTTGTAATCGATTACTCTATCAAATTTCTGTCCATTAATGTAATCGGATAACTGTTACATTGCACTCACTGATATTTTTCTACATTGAATCCCTACACATTATTATTATTAGTAACACAGAAAAAAACAGAAAAGCCAGGTCACTTAAATTAACAACTTATTTTTCTTATTTTCAACATTCTGAGCATAAATGGATCTCAAAATCAAAATCTATACTTTTATTTTTACTCTGGGCCATATCTTGCTTTTTTCAGTATTTTTTTAAGTTTGGTTATTTTTATTTTATTTGTATTCATGCTTATCTCTTTTTGCTAAATTATTGCCTTTACTACTGTACCATATTGATGATCTTATGTTGCTTACTTTATTTCTAGAACCAAATAATATCATACTTAGATACTAAGATCATTTAACTAGCTAATGTACATTTCAATAACATATGAAAGCATTCCCTACACCTGCTTCCTCTACTCACTGTCAGTGTTTCCTCTTCTACTCTCTGCAATCAAATTAAATGTAAAGTTATTGGATGTGAAAAGTATGTGAACAAAATACACATGATTCTGGGCAAGTAGCCTCCGCATTGATTTACGTTCTGAACCAGCCTTTACACGGAGCCATAATCAAAGTAGGTCATTTACTCGCCCATATCTCAGTTATTGATCACATTAGCTGCTTCTGTTGATGTATCATGAGTGTCATCCTGTTGTGTCGCTCTGACGCACAGACCGGATGTTTACTGTTGACGTGCTGCAGCATTGACAATGTGCTATCATGCTAAGCTACGTGCTAAGCTAACTCCGTTTGACATCAGACACACTGCACTGTGTTTTCTTTTCGTCCCTTCTTGTAGTGACCACACACTTGGGACACTCTCTGCCATTTCTTCTGTGGACTCTCTCCTTTCTGTCCCTCTCTTTTCTCTTCCTTCATGATTTTACAAGCCGCGCAGCAGCGGAGGTAGCAGGCGCGTTGTGCCACAGAAATGACCGTCCGTGTCAAACACTGTGCACTGTATAGTAGTCCAGATATATATTTTATATGTATAATTATATATTAAACGAGGCTTCGAGGCACACAATTTAATTAGAGGATAACTTTTAATCAAATAATCGGGATTATTCGAGGAATCGTTTCAGCCCGATTAAACACACACACCCCAAAAAAACCAATGAAACATTCAAAACAGTGTTGAGAAACAACATTTAAGTTGAGCACTGCTAGAAAAAAAGATGAGGGGACTGTTTAAAAGCAAATAAAAAGTTTCATTTTTCATTTACAGCAGATCTGTCGGCAACGCTGCACATCAAATCAATGAGAGTGTAATTATCCTTCCCTCATACTGGACTGCAATAAGACACAGTGCTGTTATTTTACTGTAAGGTTCCTTTAAACGTTGAGTTAACATGGTTAAACAGGGACTAAAGCTGAATGTATTTATCTTTGCATGTGTGTACTTGTGTTACTAAAAACTGTCACTGAGCTCATCATAGGTAAGTATAAGACTATTAAAGATTGGCTCTGTGTCAGTAACATCACTAACGGGGGCGTGGTTCACCTATTCAACTCCCTCTGCAGTGAAACCAGATGGTACGTAACATGACAGCACTTTGAGGTGAAAGACGTTAGTGTTCTAGAAATAAGAAAATAAATAATGAGAAAAATATGGATAGTTTGTATTTGTGATATATTTTGTTTACGGGGTAAGAGTAATTCAAATTTTTAATAAGTCTTACTCCTTTCTTTAAAGCCATTATGCTCTGTCCCACTTTAACAATATGCTGTTGTTAAGGTGGGACAGTTTGTTATTGGTAAACTGGAACAATCATTTGAGTCATTCTAAAAGGTAGAAATAAGTTTACTTTTTATTCATTTTTCATCAGACAATAAATTTATCTATCTAGCTAGCTACATAAACAAATTAATAAAATGGCATAAATCAAGCTGGCTACAATGGAAATGATGATCGTGATGCTTAGCTAGCCAGAGTACCAGACCAAATTTTTTACAAGGAGCACAGTGGCCCCTAACTCTAAATGTTAGCATCACAAGCAGAAAAAGTGTTTCATTTTCATTCATGATCCTCACTCACATATGCCTGTCACCTGTTAAGACAAATTACTGATACTTCTGTCACACCACGGAATAATAAAAAGTTTGGTTGGGGTCAATGTGATGTTAGTGAAGGGTCATCCATCCAGTGTTAAATCTTTGTTTTTATTCTTCCATATACTACAGTATAGATCCTAAACTATTTATAATGGTAACATATGATTGCCGAAGACATTTGCTTTATAATCCAAAATGATGCTGAAGGTAAATTTTCTGAAAATGTCCCAGTTTATATTCTCCCCTTTATTCTGCTGAAATAGTACATGCTGAATCCTCCCACAAGCAGGATGCATCATTTTCCAAAATATGCATAAAAATAAAGTAAACTAGACGGCAGGAAGGCAGCGCCTCTTACAGCTGGTCTCCTTCTCCTGCTGATGATCTTCAGCTGGTCTCAGGCTCAGCTGTCTCTGACCATCTCATTAGCTGCTAGCCTTCATATGCTCCTCTGTGTTCCTCCTCAGATGCTGTTCACAGCTCCTTCATGTTGTTCTTCTCACTCACACTTCACCTGGTTTAGGAGATCTTGAGCTCCTCCATGAGCTCTGAGAGCTGTGGAGTCCAGCTTGGACCAGGAGAAACTGCTCTTTAGGGCCACCTGGGAGGATTTCAGGCTCTAAATGATCTTTAGAAACACTTCCACTGAAACAATGTTCACAGTTCACCTCAAGACATCTAACACGTGAACAAGAAGCTCCTCTGAAGAGCTTTGGCCTTTAACATCTGAAGGTTCATGGACAGAAATGTCCTCAAACTCTGGACTGACACTAAAACAGTCTAAAGACAGCCTTGAGCCAAAACACATCTGATCCAATGAATCAGTCTGTGTGTCAGAAACTATAATTCAGACTCTGAAGAACCATTTTAATGTTAGAAAACATGCTGTATTTCTAAGAGCATGTTTCTTTAGCTCTTCAGCTGAGCTGTTTGATTTTTAATGATAATTAATGTGACTGTTGGATTTTAACTCTTTATCTGCTGTTTCTGCAGAAACATTCATTATTTAAGGGATAATATTTCACATCTTATGTTACAGAATACAACAGACATGTTTTTAATGAACGTGAGGAGCATTCAACATTTTCAGACTGATGATTCACTGCCTGGTCAAAAATAATATCCACCAAGTAAACTGTCATATACTCTACTAGAAAAGCACATAAATATTAATCCTCCCTTTGTTTCATCTAAATATTTAGGTTATGCGATGAAAATTCAATGGATATCTAATTTTTCTTATTCTGGATCAGAGAATCTGGAGTTTTGCTGGGATCCAGATCAGTGTTTGGTATCTTGTAGACAAGTTTATAATGTTAAAGAATCATTTAAAATGTCCTGGATCCAGACAGTGATCCAGATCACTCCCAAAATCTAATCATTTGTTTCTTGTCCCAATTCGAACATTTCCTGAAAATTTTATTGAAATCCGTCCATAACTTTTTATGTTATGTTAACAGACAAACAGACGTGGTCAATAACATAAGCTCCTTGGCGGAGGTCATGAGAAGAGGACTGAACAGCTGTGGAGCCTTAAGAAAACCATGAATCAGTAAGGCTAAGCAGAAAAAAGGCTTCAGTTTGAGAGCAGCAGACAGGAGCCGACTGTTCACTGACTGTCTCACAGAAACATCATGTAGAGCTGAAGTGCACAGAGATGAAATGGCAGCAGTGGATCATCAGTGATCTGTTCATTATTAAAGCTCACAAACACGTCTGGATGAACGCTGACTGACTTATTGGTCTGATTTTATGGAGAGTGGTTAAAAGCTGCTTTCAGCATGAATATTCCAATAAGTGAATAAAAACATTTGACAATCCCTGTCCTGAAAACTGTTGGTTCTGCCTGATGAATCCCATTAAAGATGTTGTAGTGTTAATAAAGTTGATCAGATTTTATAATCCAAACAGGATAAAGATGTTTGATTCATGTTGTTTGTTCTGTCTCTTATTCTGTGTCTAATGGAGTTTCCAGTCAATCCCCACAGTGACCTCTCTTTCTCTGGTCACTGCCTTGTTTCTGTCCTGATGAACAATAATCATCTCTATATATTAACCTCTGATTGTGTTCTGGACCAACATAAAGTGACTCTGTAACATTAAAACTTTCATTGGATAGAGATTCATGAGTAAATGCTGTGTGTTTATGGAAAGCTCTTTTTAACATTTAAAGGCTAAACTAGATATCTGTATCTAATATCTGTAAGTTACCATGGAGGATTAGGGCCATGTTGAAAACTAAAAAAAGGAAGGTTAAGAGAATAAAGTGGTAAAGTAACAAAAATAATCTCATAAAATTACAGGAATAAAGTCAAAAAAATACTACAATAAAGTCATCTTTAAGATTAAACTAAGAAACATCTACTTGTGTATACTTAAAAGATATTCATGAATTCCGACTTTGTGTCCTAATTTTTAAACTTTATTCTCATAGTTTTTCAACTTTGTTCCATAAATTTAAGATTATTCTAATAACTTTACGACATTATTCTCAAAACCTTCCTTTTCTTTTTATTTTTCAATGTGGCCCTAATCCTCCGTCGTAGAAAGTTCTTCTGAGTCAAAAAGGTCTTTTCAGATATCTGCGACGTCTTTCTTCCTCTCCACAGCTGTCATGTCAATATCCACGAAGACGATCATCCTCGGACAAATGACGTCACTTTAGCCAGTCATGTGTATGGGGTTATTTGAGATCTCCAATTCAGTTACAGAGATCTATAAAATGAATTGGAGATTCACGAGTAAGGACCACACCATGAACAGGATGAATTTGACAATTATTTATTGTGTACATTGGATAACGACAACATGGTGGGTACATGAAGCGGTTGACGGTTTGGGGAAACTTCATAGGGAATTCGTCGTAGCTCCCGGGCACGACAAACCCCCCTCTTTAAGGCCCTGAAGAAGGAAGGAAGAAGAAATTTTAAATAAGGGGAGGGAGGGAGGGAGGGTTGAGTCGAGTGTGCGAACAAAAGAGGGAAATGGTCGGTTAGAATTTATAGGAACACAGGAAGAGGCGTAGTTGAGGTGTGGTCCCCTCCTGAAACTCTGCTTTAAGCTCCACTACCTGCAGCTTAATTATGACATGGAGTAATTCTAGATTCAGATATCTACAGTTTATTTCAGAGTAGTCCCAGTTCCAGACAGAGAGATCTTCAGTCCCTGTCAGTTACAGATATCTACATGTCCTGCTTTAGATATCTATGATTAAGTTTGGATTAATCAGAATGTCTTAAACTGAAATAACGTCTAGTCAAAATATTGTAGATATGTCAAATTGAAAAAACTACAGAGTCACAGTTTGACTGTAGATATCTATAATGTAGATCAGGATCAGCTGGTCCATAGTGGGTGATAGCCTCCTTAATCCAGGTGAAAACAGAGTAAAGAGTTTATTGTCCCTGATTGTTCCTGTCTAAGTCTTCATTTATTGTTTCATCAGCAGCCTGAATATCTCTGCCATGTCTCTGTCCAACCAGCAGCGCTTCAGTCACACTGAAAATCAGCCCAGGAGCTCTCAGAGACTGACATGGAGAGACTCTTTTTAACATTTTGGACCTTACAGTGCATTTCTGTGTGCTCAGGAGGGCTTAACGTGACTACGTCATACACACTGATGTCTGCTCTGACGAGGCGTACAGTGAGCCAACACGAGAGAGATGACTCAAAGTTAACATGAGTTAAAGTTAACTCTGGAGTCTTTCTTTGTTCTTCTTTTGACATATTTTTGACCTGTTTTGTTGTTTTTGCCGTATATTCACCATTACGTGCACATATAAACACACACACTAAGACTAAGGATGTAAAGTGAAAGCAAATTCCAGTTGAGGATCGATTAAAAAAACTCCCCAAGGAACAATAAAAGACAGCATATTGAGAAATGACAGAGTTTAAGCCTGAGGAGGAGATGTGAACTGTGCAGAAAAGTCCCTCCATGGATGTGAGGAAAGCAAACTTGGACTCTGTCTTCATCTGGACAGAAACTGCTTCAGGAACTTATTGTCAATAAAAACACCTGGACATGGTCAAATAAAACAAACTAATATAGACACTAAATGGTGTAGGCAAACAGAATGTCTGAGTGTATGCTAATATTTTATTTATTTCAAAAACATTTGTTTATTTATAGTTTTTATAAAGACAAACCTGTTTAATTCATATCAGTTTTCTTTTCTTGTAATTGCACTCTTATCATTGGTTAGATAATAATGCCAATTACTTGCCAGACCTGTTTACATTTATTTCTCATGAACATAGGATGAATAAAATTTGTCAAAAGGACATTTCCTGACTCATTTATTGACAACGAAAGACTGGGAAGCCTGTTTTAATTACAGTATTTTAAAGAGTTATTTGGGACCACCCAATAAGTGTTTTACTGTAGCACCAAGTGTATCATAATTTAGACATTAACTTGATTTAGCTTTACAGAAATACTGTACAGTACATGTTATGTCTGGCATTGCCATCAACAGGAAAACAATTAAACAATGTTATATAACACTGTAAAGGTGGCTATCTGACTTTTAAATAATTAATTTAGCTATTGAACAGGTGATGGTAGCCATGACAACATCTGTTTCCCCCTGAGAAAGTTTTCAGGATCAAGATCTGTTTATCTTTAAATCCATTTCAATGAGAGATCTCTGTAATTACAGCTCTGTCAGTAAGAATGTAGTTCCAGAAATCTTCAGTGAGCATTTTGACGAGGGTTAATGGGGTTGCGTTACCGTTGTTTTCCCTCCTCCCCTGGGCTGTAGACTGAGGTGGCTTTATTTGGATTGAAATCTTCAGACTTTACATTGAAAATCATATCAGAGGACATCACGGTAAACTGGTTTACATTTCCCCTTGGTTAGTTTGACACACTGCTAACCCAAAGACTGTCGTGACAGAAGTGTGTCGGGGAAAAGATGAGGCTGATCAAGACACTTCACACTTTACACACGGAGTTGATAAAATGACTCCATGACACACAGAGACAATCAGGGGCTTGGTAAAGATCTTAAAGTCGAATTTAATCAGCTAAAAAGCATGGGACTAACTTCAACCACTGATTAGTAAAATAACATGTGATCATTGATGGATGAAAATGAGTCCTGTTGACGTCCAAACTCATCATGTGATGGAGCTTTTAGAACAATGTGTGGGTAACGCTTTATATTAAGGTCCTGTAATAAGCATTAATAAGACCTTTGTAAGTACTTATAAGATGCTTATTAACATTATTATTTGTTTATAAGACTATATAACTGCTTAATAAGTGTTTAATAAGGTCATTATAATAGTTAATACAACACTACAAGAAATTTATAACTTAGTCTATAAGCTATATGGAATTTATAAGGTGCATAACTACATTGTTATGTGTGTATAAGACTTTATAAACATTAATAAGAACTTAATAGATGCTCATTAAGTGTTTAAATGAATGTATAAGCATGTCATAATGTCACTGTAATAGTTAATAAAAGACTACAAGGAATTTATAAGAACATAATTTATTAGTAATTTGGCCCACATTAGGGGAACAGGGCCAAATTACTGTAGTCCTTAACCCTTAGTCCTTATAAGGTACATAACTACATTTTTATATGTTTATAAGACTGTATAAGCTTTAATAAGAACTTCATAGATGCTGGATCTAAAGCGAGAACAGGGCCTTATTTAGACTAATACATCTTTTATTATACATTCATTAATGGTTAATAATGATTTTCACACCTTTCTCATCTGTTATGAACATGTGGATGAAATGGTTTGAAAAAAACACATTTAAACAGTGAAGCTCAAAACTGACATTTATTGTTCATTATTCATTGTTGAGGTAGATTTTTTTTTTTTTGCACTTCACATAATAAGTTGTCTCAATGAGGCAATTAGACATCAATCAATATCAATTTAACATTAAACATTTTAAATAGCAACCGCTATTGGCTTTAATAGCTGTTCAATAGTCCCCCTTCCCTACGGGCAACAGTTTGCCTGATTTCTTAAGAGCTGCAACTGCTCTGGTGATATCTGGACTGCCACTGATGGCACTAAGACATTTCCCAGCAAAATCACCAAGCTTGTGCTTTCTTGTATGCTGATCTTTTAACTGCGCAAACTTTTCTGGAGCAGCCACGGAGAGCTCTGCGATTGGTGCATTCAAGGCAATTGTGTTGCGATCCACTCCCACTATCTTGCAAGCAGCAGTAATGCTATGTTTCTTCTTGTAGACCTTCAGCACTTTCTGGTAACGCACAATTACCTCATTTTGGACCACATGCTGTTGGTGAAGGAAGAGAGTAGATATTAGTCATAGTGACAAGGAGCTTCCATTCAACACGTTTAAGACCATTCATGAAATAAACTGTTCACACAAATTAAGACAATTCAACATTTATCAATCAGTGCTCCAGAAGATATGAGCCTTCAGATATCCTTTCCAAAGCCTGTTCAGTGGAGAAGTGCACTGTAACAGATAGAATAGCTTTTCTCTCCTCCCCCCAAAGTGCCTCCCTGCTGTTTAGGGACTCGATAAATTTTAGGTACCATGACGGGTCCTCGTATTGTGAGATGCTGTGAGAACTGCCAACAGTTTTATGGCATGAAGGGAATACAACGAAAGAGTGATGCATTGCTCAGTGACATCAGTCCTGCTCATCTCGGTGGCATCAAGAGGCATCGGAAAAAATACACACCCCATCGCCCCCTCCCGTTTCTCTGCTGAACCGCTCAGTCACACACGCACAATAGCGTGTATGTGTGTGTACTTTGCTGTTGCTCATGTCAGAGAGAGCAGAGGTCCCAGTAAATGAGCACTTACAAGTGGCTTCCACAGAGAAACTCCCTAAACAACCTGGATGTTGTGGAGCAGCGATGAATGGATCAGAGTTGTGGTTTGTCTGTAGCCTAGCAGGGAGAAATGGCTGCTGCTTCACTCAGACACCACCAAACTCTACCCAACATGACAGAGATGTAATACAGAGCCAATTTTAGTGTTGTGAAACAAATTTCTGTTTGATTTGAAAGGGTGTCAAATCATTTATTGACATGTCTATGCAAATTCAGCCGAGTTAAACGTGAACAGAAGACTGGTGTTCAACACCGCTGAGCCTTCATCTTTCTGTAAACAAAAGAAGTTGGCTACATGCAACCATTGTTAGGGTGTCCACATGCAACTATTTCACCTTTGACATAATACTGACATTGCAGCCTTGAGTATTTGCCGATACCAGTATCGATACAATACGATATCACAGGAATCATACATCATTTTATTACCTATTTCGTAGAATGGACTGTAAGAAAAGGCTTGATCAAGTCAGATTACTCAAACAGAGGACAGTAGTCAGCAAGAGTATGTATGAGAAAAACTGACCCATTTGTTATTAACCAATGGGTTAAATAAATTTTAACCTTAAACATAAGAATTTACTACGATTAAAATAAAATGTATCACAAATAAATTAGGACCCTGAAAAGTAACCTCAGTAAATAAAATAAAAACAAAAACATATTTCACAAATTGCAAAATAACCACTGTGTTTAACTTAAACATAGGTGTACTCTACAACTGAATAGAATAAAAAAATATATCAGAGTGCTGATATCGGCGATTTTGGATGCAGGCTGATATAATCCGATATTTGTTTTTTTGACCGATATCCAATATCAATATCAGATCGGCACACCCCTAACCACTGTGCTTCACAACAGTGTAGTTCACCCAAGAAACCAAAGTCAAATCTTCTGGAGTGCTGCTTTAAGAGCATTCAACAATCCACAACAGTGTCCCAGTTTACTTGCCAATAGTTGGAATATACAAAGCATCATCTTATTTCAAATTGACCTTCAGTGACACACAGACAATATAGTCAGCAGCTATCTTCTAAATCTTAGATATTATTTTGATATATTACCTCTTGAAAAACTCATCCGTTTGATCATTTCGTGACCTCCCCCCCTTGTTGCTTTCTTTCCCGTCTTCTTTCTCTTTATTTTTTTCTTTGACCTCTTCTGCTTCTTCTTGCCATCGTGAGAGGTTGAAGAGCCTGAGGAGTCTGATTAGGGGTCGCTAGAGCAGGAGTAGCTTGACTCAGATGATCCAGAAGAATCTGTTGTTGCAATAGATGTCTCTGGGGATGGCTCATGTCTCATGTTGGGTGTTGGTTGTTTTTTTGAAGCTGTATTGAGACAAACATTGAAAAATTAACTGAGCAAACCCTACCCAACCTTAAGTATTCAGGCCAGGCTGGCCGAGCCCTGAAATTATGTTAACTAGCCGACCTGGCCAGGCCTCGAGTTCTGTGCAAGAACTTAACCCTTGAGCAGGAGCATATTAACCATTAGGCAACACAGGCAGTTGCCTGGGGCCCCGAGTTGTCCAGGGGCCCCTACACATCTCATAAAAATGTATTAATACAATTTTTCTGGTTCAAAGCCATTATTAATATTTAAGTCTGAATTTACATGCTGTTGTATGAAGTAGAGTAGATCAACATCCATATTTTATAATCAATTAGTCAGTAAACCTCATACATTTGATGGCACTGGTCACTGGCTATATTTTCAATCATAATATCCTGTAAAATACTTTAACCCTTTAACTGCTCGCTCAAGTGTTTGGCAGAGGTCAATAAATGAAGGACTATTTTATTTGTTAAAAGAACATAACACATTGTTTCTATCAATGACTCAGGACAGAAATAAATGCAAACAAACTAAATTTTCTCTGTGTAGGATTTAAAAGCTAAAAGTTATTATTATAATCATTAGCTTTTTAAATACTTATCTAAAACATTTACAAATATGATTTATGCATAACATCTTTTATTCGTTAAAAAACTTTTTTTTTTCAAAATCAGTATCATCTATTTAAGCTTGTGCTTGCCATTTTATTTACATATATTTCTGCCTGTTCTAATTTATTTTGTCCCAATTTTTTGTGTCATTACTTAATCAACTGTTAGCTTTCAAAACCTTTAACTCCCACACCACGAAAATTTCTGGGTTTTGGTTTAAGTTTTCTTTGTTCCCTTAAGTGATTACAAAATCAAACAAGGATTTGATTATTTCTGTTTTTTAAAACATGAAATATCCCTGAATTTACTGATGACCTCTATCAAACCGTTGAGCTGGTAGATAAAAGGGTTAAAACATAACTTTTCAAACTATCTGACACTTAGTATAAAAAGCATAAGGCCCCTGCACAGGATTGTTTTACAAAAATCTTTTTATGTATGTCCCTTCAGGGGTTCTGTAATCATAAACATTAAATTTCAAAATCTTATTTTGATCATGAATATTATTCCCTGGATGGGGATGCATATAAACTTGGTTAAGTAACTAGTAACTTAAGCTTTCAGATAGCTAACAGATTTCTAAAGCAGGACAAGGGGCCTAATTAACAAACTCACCTTCTGTCAAAACTGAACTAAATTACAGAATTTGAAGAAATGCATTTAGTTTTGTGATGTTACCCCGTACAAGATTAAAATAATAATAAAACTTTAATCAGCACAGAACAGGGATATGAAGGGCCCCAATGACTGGGTTTGCCTTTGGCCCCCAGATGACTAAATACACCCCTGCGTTTGAGGCACAGGTCCATTTTTCCTTTTTTTGAATCTTTATATCATCGTCAGTTTAAATGAAAAATATATGATACTTGGCAAGGGTTATTTTTATATTTTTTTTATTTTTAAAATTCTGTGATCCCATTGTTGTGAGTTGTATAATAAAGCAGATACTGACCAAGTGTACACTCTATGACTTTGTGCCCAACTTGGTTCCATCGACTCCCATATAAACACATATATCTATATACTGTGTGTCAGACATTTAAAATATTTCCCCTATGAAAACCTGATAAATCTAAGCCTCTGCGTTCATTATACTTCCATTACAACCACAAATTGTTGGTATACTGGAATCTTGACATCTTAAAAATATTTTCCCATCAATATCTAATAAATCTTAGCCTCTACCTTCAAAATAAAGGAAAAAAACAAGGCCTAAGAACCCTTTAAACCCACTGGGGGTGGGGGGTTGTCCATAAAGCCTGAATCCCTTAATATGGAAAAATGCATGGCATTAAAAAAGGTGAAGATGTCAAAAATGGACTTGGAGTGTTGGGATGATGTGTGTGTGTGTGTGTGTGTGTGTGTGTGTGTGTGTGTGTGTGTGTGTGTGTGTGTGTGTGTGTGTGTGTTCTTGTACTTACTACATTGTGAGGACCGGCATGAGTTTTTAACCAACAGAGTGAGAACATTTTTGGGAAGTGAGGACATTTTGGCCGGTCCTCACTTTGTCAGCCTCTAAATCACCTCTAAATAGCATGTAGAAGCTCCCCTGTGATTTTCAGCAAAAGTCCTCAGAATGAGTCAATGTTGAGAAATTCTCGCCAGAATTTCACACTGATTTTGCTCTCTGTTCCACCTACTGCTGAGATTGGGAACTGCAGCTAAATTAGTCCTGCTCCACCTCTGGCCGAAATTAGGTATTGCAGCCAAAATATCCCCATACAGTTAAGCCTACAGGCCTCATCCTCTGCTGCTGTACTGAAAGCCAATCCTAATTATTATTATTTTGTTTTGCATAGCCTTTTAGGAAGCTTATCTTTTGATTTGTTAAATAAATCAATGGCTAATTGTTGAATTTGTGCTGTATTTGTTCTACAATACTATTTTTCCATGTGATCTGGTTAAATTTAAAGAATTAAATTTCTATATGTAAGGTATAATAATAAGAAGAAAAGTAAGTAAATCCTATATGCTGTCCAAAGCCCACTGTCATATTTTTAAAAATTTTATATTGTATTAAATAGAAAACAATACAGGGACATTTTTCTCTTTGTCTAGACCACATTTTACATAGTCCAGATCCAAAACTTCTATACTTAGACAAGATAAATCATTACTAGATCATTACATAGAGGCTTGACTGTTTAAAGCATATATTTACATATATATATTAAGCCTTTAACCTGGGTATTTAAATGCAATAAGGGACATTTTGCCATTTTTTTTCATCTCAAGACCACATAGAAACAGATCAGGATGGAGATGGTCATAAATATAACAAAGGTTTGAATATGAAAGTGGGTTTACACAGTGGTGGTGAGGGTTCACTTGCTTATATAATGTATAACTTGCTTTTATAATGTATAACATGCTATAAAACAGTTAGATGTGCAACAACCAAAGGAGTAGTTGCTCAGCGTTGCTGTTTAAGTTTCACCTTAAATGCCAAATTTAAAAGCTGTAAATCAGACGCCAACCTTAGAGACATCTACCTGCTGCATGCCAAGGCTAAGGGCTTTAATTTAAATATAGCTTGCATTTTGCAAGTATGCATAATGTAATCATAATTTAACTCTGACATTCTATTTCCAGGAAAACGGGACCCAAGCACTACAAAATAATATTTGGCATCAAACAAAATGAAAAAGGGTAATTTATAGCTCATATTTCCATTTATGTAGAGGCCTATCCACTCATTTGCATTGAAAACAAAGTGATTAAAATATGGTTTTAACAAAGAAAAGTTGACCAATGCACCATTACCATGTGAAGTGGCCTGACTCTAAGAAAATGTTGATAATTTTACCATTATAATATGACTATTCATGTTGACAGTTTTGGTTCACTAAAAACATGAAGGCCATAAATAACTGGCCATGAAAATTTGACATTAGCCTAAATTTAGCATGTTTTATTGATGTCACAAGCCCCTTTAAAACATTAAATGTAGGTATTATTTATTATTAGATTCGCTCAGAATTCATGCTTTTATGCTGTCTTAAAACTTACATACTTCACCATGCTTATCTATGAGGTTTAGACTATAAAAAGCTTTGCAGTGTTCCTACTGTCAGACACTTGCACATATAAACTAATGTATCAAATATTTCAAGGCATAAATGTCCACCAGCTGTGGAACACTCAGTACAAAAAATTTTCCTGCACATATGATGCCCACAACAATGGCCCTTACAAGTCTTCATTTCTTGAACTTACGAGCTTAATGATTTCCCAGCACAGTTATTTGCTCTGTAGGACATATTTGTCATATTGAAGTCAACAGTAAACATTATTGTGATTAAAGTGGTTGCTTACCTTTTTGTATAAGTAGACAGCCCAGATATCATCTATGTTGCTCTTGTCTCCATTAGCATCTTTGCTAGCAAGGTAGCTAATCTCTATGCTCAACATAACAAATCCAACTAAGGAAAATAAAGAGACAAAATTGTCTTTTAAGTATTTAGTCAATCTTTCTCTCTCTCTCTGTCTCTCCATGTGTCAGCCATTTGCTGCACTGTGTAGCTTGTATTGTATCTGTCTTTGTTGTAGTTAATGTTGCAGCCATTTTGGAGAAAGAGGGTGTAATTTCACTCCATGTGTTGGATGGCTCATTATCAGCCAATGGTGTTGCTTAGCTTGATTTAGTCAATGCCCCTGGATTCTATTGTCTCTGATGACTACATAGAGGTGTCAATCATCCATATTGTCCAATCTCTTCCGCAGATATGACTAAACAAAGGATACATGTGATAAATTTGCAGCTGCTCTGTAATCACACAGGCCAAGCAAAGATAGGAGAAAAGAACAGGAGGTCTCACTCCTGTGCCTGGACATTTAGGACATTTAGATCTCTGTAATTTTTCACTAATTCTCATTAAAGGCATTGATTTTCCCAGCATTATTGATTCAATGGATTTTTTTACTTTGGGACTGTATTTCTCACTAGGCAAGAATGAACAATTTCACATCTGCTGGTTTCCAACCTCATATACTGGGCCTCAGTACCATATATCCGTATAACTACATATCTAGAAAAATCTCACAGGTCTTCTTTGATTTTAAGTCTTCCTTTGTCCAAAGTAACCTTTAGGCTGAGATAGACTGACTTAAAGATGGGCTGGTCATTTTTGGATTAGGTCCCAAAATAGGGCATCATGCTTAGTAGGCTTTTATGTAACATGTTTAACATGTTAAAAGGCTAAATAAGAAAGAGACAGAAATAATTACTGAATCAAATTAAAGATCTAAGACAATTTTTAAATTAATGTATATATATTTGATAATCAGAGATTGGGCCTTAATATAGGCCTTAAAGCATCCATTTCAGGCTTTAGGCCCATCTAAAAAAAATCTCTTCTGATTCTATAATTCAAAAACAAGATGCTGAGTACAAGTGGCTGAAATGAGTTCCTTCTCAGGGTGTCCAAGCTCTCCTTAGGGACAGGGTCTGAAGCTCGGTCATCCAGGAGGCGCTTGGAGTAGAGTTGCTTCTCCTCCACAATCAGAAAAGCCACCTGAGGGACTTGGACATCTGGTAAGGATGCCTCCTGACAGCTCCATGGTGAGGTGTTAAGAGCCACCTCCCACCATCAGGCAGCCGGGAAGACCCAGGACACGCTGGAGGGACTATGTCTCTCAGCTGGCCTGGGAACACCTTGGGGTCACACAGGACAAGCTGGATAAAGTTAGGGGAGGGAAGTCTGTGCTTCCCTGCTTAGGCTGCTTCCCCTGTGACCCGATCATCAGAGTAAAGAAATAAATGTGTCTTTTGCACTGTGCTCAGGCCATGAAGCCCTGAAAAAATACATCAGTCATGAAAAATTACAATGAATGAATAAATTAGGAGTGGGCCTCATTCTTCTGGCATGATGGTCTCTGGATGTAAGAGGATCACAAGACCTGATTTCTCAGAAATGGACTGGGGTGAAGAATTTTTACTGGGACCCTGGGGCTGATTTTTAATATGTTATACTAGACTCCATTTGGAGCAGAATTGTGGTGGTTTGGTGACTCTACGACTTTCCTGTGCCCCCTGGCGCCATGGGAAACTTGCACAAGTCTGGACTTTGAAGTCCCATAAATCAGCCATATTTGCTTAAAATGAGCTGAAACTTTTGGAGGTTATTCAGGTCACCTCCATAAACCAATGATCTCAAGGGCGTGTCTCTAGGTGGTTCCTGGAGCTACTTTCTGTTTGGGAGGGGCTAGCAAAACGGTTCTATCACCATTTGATTTTATAATTTTCAGAGGTCCCACAGTCCAGGTTTCATCTCTTAGTGCCACAGAGGTCAAATGAGAGCAAAATAGCAACAGTGTTCAAAAAACATGTCTTTTTTGCCCCTGTTTTTGCCTCGAGGGCCCTGGAGGTCTGAAAATATTTTTGAGTATTCACATTGGACTAAATATCAAGCCTGTAAGTTTTGGTCCAAATCAGTAAATGAATCTCTGAGATTTTGAGCTTTTTTGGTTAATGTGGCCTGCTGGACATGAAAGGGTTAATCCTCCAAACTTTAATAGGCTGGCATCTGGGCCTCTGTGATGCTAGGAGGCTGATATTAAAAATCCAGATTCAGAGGTGCCTCTAGAAGTTGCATATAAGTTTTGGTGTCCATCGGCCAATAAATGAGGGAGTGGGTCTCATTCATCTGGCATGATGGTCTCTGGATGTAAGAGGATAACAAGACCTGATTTCTCAGAAATGGACTGGGGTCAAAATATTATTACTGGGACCCTGGGGCTGATTTTTTAATATGTTATACTAGACTCCATTTGGAGCAGAACTGTGGTGGTTTGGTGACTCTACGACTTTCCTGTGCCCCCTGGTGCCATGGGAAACTTGCACAAGTCTGGACTTTGAAGTCCCATAAATCAGCCATATTTGCTTAAAATGAGCTGAAACTTTTGGAGGTTATTCAGGTCACCTCCATAAACCAATGATCTCAAGGGCATGTCTCTAGGTGGTCCCTGAAGCTACTTCCTGTTTGGGAGGGGCTAGCAAAACGGTTCTACCACCATTTGATTTTATAATTTTCAGAGGTCCCACAGTCCAGGTTTCATCTCTAAGTGCCACAGAGGTCGGATGAGAGCAAAAGAGCACCAGTTGTCAAGAAACGTGTCTTTTTGGCCCCTGTTTTTGCCTCGAGGGCCCTGGAGGTCTGAAAATATTTTTGAGTATTCACATTGGACTAAATATCAAGCCTGTAAGTTTTGGTCCAAATCAGTAAATGAATCTCTGAGATTTTGAGCTTTTTTGGTTAATGTGGCCTGCTGGACATGAAAGGGTTAATCCTCCAAACTTTAATAGGCTGGCATCTGGGCCTCTGTGATGCTAGGAGGCTGATATTAAAAATCCAGATTCAGAGGTGCCTCTAGAAGTTGCATATAAGTTTTGGTGTCCATCGGCCAATAAATGAGGGAGTGGGTCTCATTCATCTGGCATGATGGTCTCTGGATGTAAGAGGATAACAAGACCTGATTTCTCAGAAATGGACTGGGGTCAAAATATTATTACTGGGACCCTGGGGCTGATTTTTTAATATGTTATACTAGACTCCATTTGGAGCAGAACTGTGGTGGTTTGGTGACTCTACGACTTTCCTGTGCCCCCTGGTGCCATGGGAAACTTGCACAAGTCTGGACTTTGAAGTCCCATAAATCAGCCATATTTGCTTAAAATGAGCTGAAACTTTTGGAGGTTATTCAGGTCACCTCCATAAACCAATGATCTCAAGGGCATGTCTCTAGGTGGTCCCTGAAGCTACTTCCTGTTTGGGAGGGGCTAGCAAAACAGTTCTACCACCATTTGATTTTATAATTTTCAGAGGTCCCACAGTCCAGGTTTCATCTCTAAGTGCCACAGAGGTCAAATGAGAGCAAAAGAGCACCAGTTGTTAAGAAACGTGCCTTTTTGGCCCCTGTTTGTACCTCGAGCGCCCTGCAGGTCTGAAAATGTACTTGACTATTCACATTGACTCAGTATCAAGCCTGTAAGTTTTGGTCCACATCAGTAAATGAATCTCTGAGATTTTGGCCATTTTAGCCATTTTGTACTCTAAAGGGTTAATTTTCAACTGAGAAACAGGCCCCTGCAAAGGCCTCTTTAGAGTTAGGGATCTGATATTGCACATCCAAACTCAGGGGAGACCTAATACCTGTGAATCTTTTGATGTCAACATATACTCAAAAACCAGGAGCAAGACTCATTTATGCATGCTTAACAGGCTCAGGCTTCATCACTACTAGTAGGCCTCACACATGGAACAGGGGGTCTTATGTGGCTAGACCCTTAAAAACTGATCCAGTGGTTCATCTCACTGCACTGAATAGTCCAAAGAAAACATTCAGACCTCTAATCCACTGAGAACCCCCATGTCCACCATGTCCACGGGCCAAGCCTTAGCAATTTAGTACTTTGTTTTAATGAAAAAATTTTTTGGTCTCCATGCATTTTAATTTTCAACTTATATCATGATACTGATGCATGTCCCTGAATCCCTGGACCAAAACCTGATAGACCTGATGGAAATAAGCCCACTTTGATTTTGGGGTTGTGTATGCAGCAGCCCAGGGCCTTCAGAACAGCTTCACAGTATATTATAACTCTACAGGACAGATAAACTGTCTCCTTAAGATTTGTCCTCAGTAACAAAAAGCTTAATTTAACTAACTTGACTGACTTATTTACTGAGAGAGTCTCAGGGTGAATATAGGTGGGAGTGTATCAGACAGACAGAACAGTGGACTCAGACAGACATCACAGGAGAGCAGATTATCAGAGACAGTTACAGAAACCACTGAATGAATTTTAACAGGTATTTTTAACATCATTTAGTGTTATGGTGATGCAGCACTACAAGGGGCCCACAATCTCTAAGAGGTGTAACAGATTGAGATTTGAGGACTGGAAAATCTGTACAAAGTTCATTCATGTTATTTTTCAGATGTATTAAATAATCTGCATTTAATCTGTTTCTCCACTCCTTTCTTTTATTTGTCTCAAATCTAATAAAAAACTAAATTAAATTTCCTCAATAAAAAAAATCAAGAAGTTAAATGTTTTGATATTAGTTGTTTACTTAGCTGTCCCTCTATATAGTTTAAGGACTTTCTAATGCTATTTTAGGTGAAATTTAGAAAGTGAGGACCATGAAAGGGTTAATGAAGTTTTAGAATGAGTTCTCATGAGAAGAGAGGCCAGAGCTGCTCCTGTGTGCCCATCCCCCACAGCTCTGAAGCCCCCTGACCAATTATCCAATCAGAGCTGGAGAAGCCAGGTGAAGAGTTCAGCCCGCTGAGACCTGCCTGCAGCTGCACCTCGGCTGTGCCCCTCCTCTTCTCACACTTCAACAGCACAATTTCAAAATGGAGGGATTTAAAAGAAGACTCAGAACTTTAAGGATTCACCGCAGAAAATGTGAAGAGGAATTTAAAAATGCTTGGGTGAGTAATTTTTTTCTCTGCACTTAAAATGATCTTAAGGCTGCTTTGTGTGGTTTAATGAATCATAGTGACGTGACCATACGACCTCTTTGCTCAAATGTGCCCCTTTTTAGTCTTAAAATTATGCTGGGGGGATTTTATAAAATCCCTTAAAATGTCCAGGTTTTGCTGAGCTTGTTCTACTAAGTTGTCACCAGTGACAGAACAAGATGTGCATGATTCAAACTACTGTTACTCCTGAAGGCAAGGCAAGTTTATTTATAATTATCATAATTATTAACAATTATGAGAGAAATTGTTAAAATTTTGAGATAAAAAGTCAAAATTCTGAGATAAAATTTTGAAATAATAAGATAAAAAGTCAACAGTATAAGATAAAAATTGAAATTATGAGATAAATTGTCAAAATTTTGAGATAAAAAGTCAAAATTCTGAGATAAAATTTTGAAATGAGATAAAAAGTCAACAGCATAAGATTAAAAATTGAAATTCTGAGATAAATTGTCAAAATTTTGAGATAAAAAGATATAATTTTGAAGCTAAAAAAGCTCAAAGTTATGAGATAAGTCAAAAATTTGAGATAGAAAGACATAATTTTGAGGCAAGAAAGCAAAATTATGAGATAGTCATTATTTGTTTTATCTTTCCGAATGGCTTTTATGCACCCTGCTGCTGTGTCACACCTCCCGTTGTATTCTTATGTAACTTTTGCTTTTATGTATCGTTCTTACAGTATTGTTTTATGTTGTTTTTATCCATAGTGTTCTTATTTATTTTCTGACACTACTGTAAAGCACTTTGGGGGACTTTTGGGTTACTGTAAAGGGCTTTAGAAATAAATATTGATTGAGTGATTGATTGATTGATTGATTGATTGATTGATTGATTGATTGATTGATTGAAAATTATGAGATAGTCATTAGGTAGAGACCAGTTTCTCCCATGAAAAAGGTTTCAGTTTGTGTTAATAAATAATAAATTAAGAAGACCGCAGGCTAACATTAGCTGTTCCTGAGCTGTTACATCAGACTGTCAGCTGAAATGCAGTATTACTAAAAATGTTATAACACTTCTGTCCTGCTGTTAGACTGTAACATTCACAGTCTGCACCTTTATTTATTTATTTGTAATAATGATTGATTCAGTTTCACAGTATTAAAGCTTATTTATAACTCTACACCTCACATAGCACATACTACCCATAGAGTACACAGAAGTTTGGAAGAGTTTTTAGTCTGATTTCTGATTATGTTGGCATAATAAAATATTAGGTGTTCAATAGCCAGTGTGATTTTGATGGAAATATAGTAGGTAGGCATGTACAACCTAAAACAGTCTGATCAAACCGTCCGACATGTTCTAGAAAAATTACAAAAAATTTGATTACTTAGATTATTATAGGTCTTACTGAATGGGAGAAAGCCAGAAAAATGACTGAAATTTCACTAAAATTTTGGATTAATAACTAATGATTAGTTAAGGATTGTAGTTAGTTGGTGAGTTAGCAGAAAGTGGTGGTGGTTATGCTGATGCTGCAAAATTATGAGCATGTTCGCTTCCAGTCTGATGTGCCAAGGTAGACTGAGGACTACTACCTGAAAAACCTGACACCCAAAATGGATTAGACAGAAAATCTGCATTGGTTTACGGACAGACACGGCTGACGATGACAGTGACTTGACCAGTTACAGCCCTTAGAAAAACTAAACAGAGCAGACAGTCGATGAAACACTGTACAGTGTCATCAGGTCAAGTTTAAGTTTACTGCTGAACCTGAGGGCTGTGAAGCAGCTCTCTCCTTTCCTCTGTTTTACTTTTCATTTCTTTATCATTTCTGGGTCAGAATGTCTACACATAAACTGCATTATCAATGTTCACATAAGAGTAACAGTCTCCTGTTTGAGCCAGGCTGTCATGGTGAGATAGAAACAGTTTAGTTTTGAGGTAATTGTGCTGGATTCAGATTTGGATCAGTTAAGGTTTATTATTGTTTGTATCTAAGGCCTGAAACAGGTAATGTTTTTGTCTGACCTTGTTCCCATTTCACTGCAGTTTTGGTACATTTCTGAGATGCAGATGTAAGTACTTAAACTCTGTCAAAAATATTATTTTATAGATGGAGGGTTGTGCACCAGGAGACAGGTGGAAGACCACCTGTTAAGCAGAAAGACAGCTACAGAAAAACATGAAGGTGATGGTTTGGGTGAGTTTGTAACATTTACATGAGTGAAGTGTAATAAATCTGAGTTTAGTTAGTAATTAAAATTCAAGTCCTTTTTTTGTTTTATGACATTCCAAAATATCAGCAGCCAAAATACCAGTGTGCATCATCAGAGCATATCCACCCAGAGTATTAAACACTGTACAGTCTAAACCTTATGTTGGTACCAGTCCTTCCATCAGCCCCCTCTCCAACTCATCAGCTGTCTCATTCTTCACAGCATGTCTGAATATCTCCATTTATTATGAATAACAAACAAGAGTGTCTTTAGGTCCTTTATAACAAAAGACATATTGTTATATTGTTATATATAAGACAAGATGATGGTGATGATGTGGATCGGGGAGACAAGTAAAAATCTCATTCTGTGAAGGTTTGCATCTTTAACGAGATTATTTCTAATCTCTTGCACATTCCAATAAACCTAACAGTTAGTGTATGTTCCTTTGTCTTTGGTCAAAATGTCTCTGATTCAGATTGTACATTTTATGTACAACAGTAAGACCACATAGAGCCAAAGTTCTTAGAAGACAACTGAAGGGATTCTTGAATTTTAATAGCTTGTAGAACAGTAATCTATTACCATCTAAACATAAATTCAAAAAGGTCAGCTACCTCTGCCTAGAAACTTTCAAATCTTTTCCAATGAGAGATTTGGTTTGTATTCACATCTTTTTCACATAAATAACATAAACCTGGATTGACAATGAGGATGCTTTCAGAGGATTTTCTGAAAGCAGAAAACTTACAGCTACTGGCAAATAGTCAAAATAAAGCATGTAGAAATGTTTAAACAAATTTTAAACCTCCCTGTGCAGAAGGTGGGCAGAATAGCAGTACAGGAATAAATCTGTTTGAAAATTTAGAGGATTGGTCGATATTTTCCCTGTTTTGCTCCTGCTGTAGACAGCGTTTATTTTTTTCACTCTCTTTTAAGGACACATCATGCGTCGACTGCCATCAGGCTCACACAACTTTAGAATATGAGGTGGTAACATTACCTCAAGCCTACCGCCACTTACGGGTGCTTTAATTCAGTATCTTTAAAGTTAATGTTGACAGTTGGTCCTAAGTGAACTGCCCAGAATATTTGGTCACTTAACCAGCTGTTTTTATTTGCTTGCAAACACGTAGTATTTCCTGTATCTGCTTCACAGTAAAAGCCTTCCTCTGGTTTACAGAGTTAAAGCTTTTCATAGCAGTAACATCATGGGTTTGTTTCAGCAGCTCTGAAACAGCTGACAGGGATGAAATGGTGGTGATTTAACACTGATAAGTGAAAGTGCATAAAGTAATCTCACCACTCAGTTACAAATCATATGCAGATGAAGAAAATCTCCTCCTACCATTTTTGAAAAAAAAAAAAAAAACACTGAGTGCAACCTTTCTGCCTAAATTAACTGAGGAAAGGTCAGGAGGTCAAGTGGCCTCACAGATGTGCAGTCTTCTTCTGTCTGGTATAATTGCTGCTGGGTTTTTTAGTGCCACATTATGCAATTAAAAATTATTTTAATCCTAATATAGATGATTTGGGATCAAAAAGCACATCAGTATTTGGGTCAGACAAGGAGATAAAAAGTTAAATGCACTTTAGAAGAAAAAATACAAAATCAGGAATTTTAAGTAAACAGAAAATTAAAAAGTTTAAATGTGAGATGCACAAAACACATAAATCATCTCTTCAGTGTACTTGTTGTTACTAAGGTGTCCTTTAAGTTAACAAAGTTCTTTTAAGGTGGGGGCTTATAACATACTTTTTAGTGAATAAATGCAACTATTATATTTCTTATTATGTTACTATTATTCTTTATTCAAGGCAGGGATCAGATGGTTCTAATAAGATCTCAGTTTAAAATCAACTCAGCCTCTAATAAACTCCTTTGTTTTTTGTTTTATAGATGCACCAGAAATTGAAGTCAGGAGAAAAGGTAAAAGACCTTGGGCTGACCAGGAGAGGACTGCAGTCAAACAAGCCTTACGAAGTTCATCGAACCTAAGGAGGTTCCAGTAAGAAAGTAGGGACAAATTAAGAATGTAAGCAATGACTTTGGTTGTGTTGAAGGGTTGGATGAGTTAAGAGAAACATCCAATCACAGCTGCCTTAGCTTGGTGGTGGTGGGATAAGTTGTGGAGTGATCCAATCAGAGCTGCTCTCTTTATGAATTGATATATTCATGTAGAGCAGATTCACTGTTTGTTGTCAGTTCTGGTGTTGTAACTGAGATGCTCTGCCAGGTAGCCTAAATAAAGGTGACTGCATTTCACACAAAAGGAACATTTGTTTCTGTTCATTTAGACATTCAGACTTCACCAACATTCAATAAAGGGTAAGTAGATGTTAGGTAGGTAGGTATGTAGGTAAGTAGACTAAAGTATTCAGACTTTACTAACATTCGCAAAGGTTTTTCGATGGTTCATTTGATTCAAGTGTAAAACATGACTTCAGAAATTCAAGGAAAAAAACAAGGAAAAAAAATACCTTGCCACTTACACCTCATATTTTAGTCAACTAAATTTACAGTAGATTACAGTAAATAAAACATAAAAACTTCAAATAAATGTAGGCAGAAGATTATAATTAAAACTAAATCAAAAGTGCTGTCAAATTTACATGGATATCTACTATACTTTGCATGACTAAGGAGTGTTGCAAAGGGATATTTGGTTAACAAGACTGAGTAATAATTAATTATTACTGTAAATTTATTTACTGTTACTGTTCTGTTCATTATGGATGGAGTCTGCAATTTTTTGTTTAACACTGTGGAACAGGATTTTATGACAGAAGTATACACTTCTGATGCTGACACTAGATTGATTATAAAAGGTGTGCTCAACCACAAAAGATCTTTAACATATTAAATTTTCATAAAATTGCATGATCAACCAATGTCAAGTTTTGTTGACTGGCTACTCACAACTGGTTTTGACTATTATTCCAGTTCGGCTTTATGTAGAATAAAGTCACACAGAATTTACATGACCTATACAAATTGTGCTTTTTGCAAATTTAACTAATAATATAAGGATTAATTGTTATTGTAATGTCTTAAAAATTATATTCTATGCTTTATCTTTTGACAGTTAAACTGGCAATAAAACAAGCACTTTACCCTCCAGAAATAACAAATTTGCTCTTTAATAAATACAATTTCAATAAATGATACTGCTGCATTACTGGTGATAACATATTTTGTAAATGAAACATTTGTCATTTCAGATTTACATTAAAAATATTCATTAATGGAAACAGCATCCTAGTAGACCTACTCAAAACATTAAAAATCCAAACCTGGTGTCTGGTCCTCACTTGGCTGGTAAAAAACTTTTATCTAATTCTTGGTGTTAAATGAAATCTAAGGCGGTGTATTGGGTAATGGCGCCACCCTGAGTTCAAAAATAGTTTTTTTGTGTTCCTAGGTTAAGTAGAAATGGTGGTCCTCACTTTGTAGGCCTTTTCACTCGGTCCTCACTATGCAGCAAGTACAGGAATGGGTGTGTGTGTGTGTGTGTTTTTCTGTGTGAGTGTGTGTTTAAAGTTCAAGTCATCAGAGTGTTTCTGTCTATGTGTTTTCTTGATCAGTTGAGAGCTTCCTCTGTCCTTATGGCAGAAAACTAAACAGAGAAAAATAAAAAAAATAAAAAAACTTTGAATCTGTGAATAGGTTGGAAGTTGTTGAAAAGATTTCAAGCAGTCAAAGTAAAAAAAAAATACAATACATGAACTGTTTTGACATATTAGGGACTTTAAGTATATATACATTTTTGGTTTCCCCTAATGGTTACATTGAATAAAGGTCATTCATTCATTCATTTAGAAATAGAGTTCATACTTTCAGTCACACATGAGAACAAATGTTAAAAAAAAAAAATTAAAAATAACATTATTTGAACAAAACATAGAGACATACTTAAGATATTTGTGATAAACTTCAATTATTAACTTACCCTCCAACAGTTGTTCTTTTAAGAAAACTCTCCTTGGTTAGCTCCTTGATCAAGTATTCCTGGCATGCTATTTTCAGTTTTGTCAGGTCCAACTCATGTTTCTGCTTCTGGTGTTTTGCAGTCGGGGCCATTTGTGTGGCAGCACCTGGCAATGGCACAGAAATGACAACTGCATGACAATACTAAACACATACTCAAGTAGCTACGTAGCTAGCTGGGTGTTGTTTGAAAGTCTGGCGTTACGAATTTGCACCGGTGAAACTTACCAGCAGACCCATCCTCCGTCTCAAAATGCTTCCTCTTGTCCTGTTTTCTTGGCCCAGAACGGGTTTGAATTTTCCTCGGGGACGAAGATGTTGGGAGCGGGTCGATGACCTCCATGTGGAACGATGAGCGATACGCTTGTTAAGACAACGGCACTACACCGGGACTTCCTGTTTCCGGAACTTTTGCCTGCCTTCAAAATAAAAGCGCTTACTTGACCGTAACATAACCGTAACTCTCTCCTATCAATAAAGGCACAAAATGCCCAAAAACATACATTTAAAAAATAGATGGATAAATAAATAAATAAATAAATAAATAAATAAATAAATGAATAAATAAAGCGACCTGCCAAAAAAAAATGAAGAACAGAAGAAGTCATGTTACCAGGATACTATTATACTAACAGTTAATGAGCATCTATTAAGTTCTTATCAAAGTTTCTAAAGTCTTATAAACACATAAAAATGTAGTTATGTACTTTATAAGGACAAAGGGTTAAGGAGTACAGTGATTTGGCCCTTATCCCCTAATGTGGGCCAGATTATTAATAAATTATGTTCGTATAAATTCCTTGTAGTCTTTTATTAACTATTACAGTGGCATAATTAAATGCTTATAAAGTCATATAAACACTTAATAAGCATCTATTAAGTTCTTATTAAAGCTTATACAGTCTTATAAACACATTTCAATGTAGTTATGCACCTTATAAGGACTAAGGGTTAAGGACTACAGTAATTTGGCCCTTTTCCCTTAATGTGGGCCAGATTACTAATAAATTATGTTCTTAAATATTCCTTCTAGTCTTTTATTAACTTTTACAGTGACATGAAATGCTTATACAGTCATACTAACACTTAATGAGCATCTATTAAGTTCTTATTAATGTTTATAAAGTCTTATACACACATAACAATGTAGTTATGCACCTTATAAATTCCATATAGCTTATAGACTAAGTTGTTATAAATTTCTTGTAGTGTTGTATTAACTATTACAATGACCTTATTAAACACTTATTAAGCAGTTATATAGTCTTATAAACAAATAATAATGTTAATAAGCATCTTATAAGTACTTACAAAGGTCTTATTAATGCTTATTACAGGACCTTAATATAAAGCGTTACCCAATGTGTGTGATGTCAACAGCTCTGATCTCTTTAGGAAAACAGGCTCTCTGCACATTCTGCTTTAATGTTGAATGTGGGCCACAGTTTCAGGAGGATTGTCCTCATGAAGCTAAAGCGGCTGATGATCCAGTCGTCATCATGTGCAGTTAATCCTCAGTCTAAACACTCGCTCTCTTCCTATTGACCCATTGACCATGTCAGCCCATCCTACAGCTCTTGTGTTTAACGGTGTTTTTGAGCACCTTTGATTTTATATCCATTCCTGTTGTTGCAGACACGTGGGTTTGTTCATCAGAGTTAACTGTTCACATGTCTCAGGTGTGCACATCACTCAGTCTGAGGACTGTTTTCACATTTATTTATTACAACAGTTCCCCAGCATCACCTCTAAGTGTCACCAAATGACCAACAGCTGCAGAAACGTGTGTATGCCAGCCATGAAGTTGGCATGAGGCAGCGCACATTTCCAGCAGCTGTGTGTCACAAACAGAGGAGCATCTTTGAAATGTTTGGCCTCTGAAAGTCAGCAGCTGGAGCCTCGCTCAGACTCTCAAAATGGCTGAAGTCTAAAATCTGTTCAAAGTTTGGATTTGACAAGGATGTCGAGGGGAAACCGATTCAGAGAGCCATACCTGAGTGAAGTTTATCTGTTTCAATAATTTATAAAGGTTGTAAATAACAGCATAAGTATCATTCTGGAGTGAGTTCTTGCTGTTCTTTCGACATTTTATTTGCTGTATTTTGCTGTAATAGATCGTCTTTTTCTGTCATAGTTTGTGTTTTATGGAGTTAATCAATCATAATTTGTAAATATTGAAGGAGATGTGGAGGAGATCTGCCATGGAAAGGGGAGACCAGAGTAGAGTCATGAAGAGGGCTAACTGCTTCAGGGGCTATTGTAAGTAAAACAAAAAATAAAAAAGTCCTGGACATGGTCTAATATAATGAGCTGTAACATGGACACTAAAATGTGTGAGTGTTTGTAAAACATGTTAAATTAATTTTGGGTCATCTCAAACTTTGAACATGTCCATTTACAATTTTTTATGAAGAGAATCCTGTTAAAAGTTCAAATTCATTTTTTCTATTCTTGTAAAACACAGTTTAAACCTTTGTAACAAAATAACCTATACTTACCAGAATTGTTTACTTTTATTTCTAATGAAAAATGTTTGAACAAATGTACTTATAGGACATTTCCTGACACAATTAGTGACAAAAAACAAAAAGTATCAAAATTATAATATTAAAGAGGTTAAATGATTTCTAGACTGTGCTAAAGTACATTTCGAACATTTTGAGCACACTGCAACAATACTGCGATAATAATGATAGTCGTGATATGAAATTTTCAGACCGTTACATCCCTAGTACACACTGTTTATACATGAGACCCCAGGTTTTTCCATCAGTGGATTTTTTCTTCCCTAATGTCATGGGCATACTCCACGATGACAATGTCAGGATTTATGAGGCTCAAACTGGGACAGATGGTTCAGGAGCAGAGACATCATTTTCACTCATGGACTGGCCTCCACAGAGTCCAGACCTGACCCCCATCGAGAGTCTTTGGGATGTGCTGGAGTAGGCTTTGTGCAGTGGTCAGACTCTCCATCATCAGTAAGATCTTGGTGAAACATTAATCCAACACTGGATGGAAATAAACCTGTGACCCTGCAGAAGGTTATCGAAACACCACGGCCAACCGTCGAATAAATTATTAGAGTATGTGACCTTTTTATGGTGGGCACTGTTTGTTTTTTTAGGCCAGGCAGTGTTTTACACATTTTATATAACAGAATGATGTGATTATGATTAATGTGAGGAACATCTAAATGTCTTAGAGTGACGAACATAAATGTAAGGAACATATTTTCTTTTAGAGTGACATTTTACATTCTGTATAACAAAATACAACAGATGTGCTTATTAATGTAAGAAACAACTTATTGTCGTTTGATTTTTTTATATCCTACTGAGAACCCGGGAAAATAATGTCTTACAGTTTCCTTGTGTAAATTTGATCTATTTCGGACAAAAAACATCTTACAATTTAAATGTTTAATTTTTTTCATTTTATTTACATAGCTTGTCCACTGAAGGAGACAACAGGACAGATTACATATATATATATTTGATGCCCTCCAGCCAACTGGATTATCAGGCTCCTTGGCCCTATTCCAAGTGCACCCTTCGGCCAACTATTTACATTTGGACTCACTGGTCCAGTCATTTAACAACTATTTACATGCATTCAGGGTCTGCTGAACTGCGCCCCTTGGCCAACTTGGAATTTGGTTTTTAGTGTCAGGTCCTGGGGCATGTGTATGCCCTTTCAACCTGTTGGTGCGCTCCTCACCTTTTGGTTGAACACCCTGATCGTATCCAGGGTGTACAGTAAGGCCCTCCTATTGAACAGGGTTCCCAGCCTGCGGAATTGGCTCTTGGGAAACCCCAGGGCCTTCAGGACCTCCTCGTTAGGTTGATACCACTTTCCTCTAGCTCCCATAGGAAAGCCCTGCACATCGACTTTCGTCAGATTGGGAAATAGGCACTTGACTGCATCTTTGAGGGAGAATATTTCCTGATCTTCACCCTCTGTATATTCTCCAAGGATCTTGATTCCGCCTCAAAGCATATCGCTATGTCAACAATTAAGGCGTGGGAGCCCTTAACCATGACCAAGTCAGGGACGCCTAGGATGTCTCCTGCACCTTGCAGTCTTAATTCTTTGTGGACCGACCTGTCCCTCTCACACGCCACCTCGGCCAGAAGACCACAGATCTTATTGTGGTTCTTCATGCAATTCCTTTTCAGTCCTTTATAGGAGCTGATCAGGTGATGCATGGATTCTCGGGCCCTTCTGCACAACCTGCATAGAGGCATCCCCCTGTCTGGGGCCTGCCTCTTGATTCCATAACCACCATCTTTATCATATTCGTGTGTAGCTTCAGGGCCATAATCTTCATGGCCGTGGATAGGTGAGGCTTACCATACAACCAATGGTTACTGATAGGGTCGTTTTGGAAGACCTTGATGCCTAAACCCTGAGATCTAAGGCCCTTCCATTTGTTATATTCCAACGCCCTCCAGCACCTTCTTCTATTCCTTGTCCGTGTTGTACCTGGAGGAGCTGCTACCGGCTTGGGAGACCATCAATTCCAATTTATCCACCACCTTTTGGGTTATGTTGGAATTAGCAACCTCTCTCACTGACTGGTCATCTGAGCTCCTCAGTCCGTGGATCCTTCTCAACTGGGTGGCTGGGACTAGGGCCCCCAGTTTTGGTACACTTAAACCACCATCTCTTGCTGACGAATAGAGAACCCCATCAGTGGTGAAGGGGTCGAGACGTAGCCAAGCCTTCACAGCCCCTCGAATGAGTCTATCGCAAATGCCCAGTAAGGCAGCGCCTGCTTTGCCATGGTCAGCAGAGTAGATGAGCCGAGGGACCGCGTAGGTGTTCAATATCTCCAACCGCTGGAATGGCTTCAACGGGGCTGCCTTGATCCGCTTTATCGCCTCTGTCAATGTCTGGACCAGCTCGGACTTCTCAATCCCTCCGCAGGGATTAAGCTGGGCGCCCAGGTATCTTACTGATTTGTTTGCTCCCACCATGGGGATAGGAGCTCCACTGAGATGCCATAGAGAGCAGGCATTCAGTTTGAGCTACACCCGTCTGTGCTTCTCAAGGAAGAAACCGGGGCACTTCTCGGGGTTAACCATAAGCCCTGTCATCTTGCAGAATTTCTGCAAGATGCTGAGTTTCCTGCATATGACCTTCCAGGAACAGCTCAATAGGACCAGGCCATCCGCAAAGGCCATAGCCGCAACCAAAGAGGGTCCACACATCACACCCTTACCTTGAGCCTCTAACATGTAGAGCACAGGGTCTAACGCCAGGTTGAAAAGCAGGGATGATAGGGAATCACCCTGCTTAACTCCCCGGGCTAGGTAGATCTCATTAGTGGTAGCGCACACATCAAGCTTGATTCTGGTAAAGCATACATCATACATATCCCCAACCAATGACCTGAACAGTGAGTCAACACCCCTGTACTCCAAGACATCTGCAAAGTGGGCGTGGCTGATCGAGTCAAATGCCTTGCAGAAGTCGATGAAAACCACAGCCAGGTCATGGGCGTTCTTCTTCGCACTGTTAAGTCCCTTGATTATCAACAAGTTCTCAGCACAGCCGGGGGCTTTGATGAAGCCCCTTTGTTTTGGATGGGGAGGGCATGCCTCGCCCAACCTTTTGGCAAGAATAGCAGACAGAGTCCGGAGAATAAGAATCAATGTGGGCTACATTTTTACAGAAAATGCAGCCCATATTGAAATAGCTCAATCTGGGCTACATTTTGACATTATAAAGTGTTGCCCCGGCCGACTGGATCCCTAATTCAATTTGGTATAACTTTACCCATTGACAATGTATCCAAGTATAAATTAGTGTCTTGGGCTACATTTCCCATAACAAAGGAAGCCCCCATTGACTTAGTCGACTGAGTCATGTTGGATGAGTCAACTAAGTCATAGAGTGTGACTAAGTCATGCTGGGCTACATTTCCCATAACAAAGGAAGCCCCCAATGACTTAGTTTACTAAGTTGTTGGATAAGTGGACTAAGTCAGACTGGGTGACTAAGTCATGCTGGGTTACATTTCCCATAACAAAGAAACCCCAATGAGTTAGTTAGTCGATTGAGTCATGTTGAATGAGTCAACTGTCAGAGTGTGTCTAGGTCATGCTGGGCTACATTTCCCATAACAAAGGAAGCCCCCAATGAGTTAGTTTACTAAGTCGTTGGATGAGTGGACTTAGTCATAGAGTGTGACTAAGTCATGCTGGGTTACATTTCCCATAACAAAGGAAGCCCCCAATGAGTTAGTTTACTAAGTTGTTGGATGAGTGGACTAAGTCAGACTTTGTGACTAAGTCATGCTGGGTTACATTTCCCATAACAAAGGAAGCCCCCAATGAGTTAGTTTACTAAGTTGTTGGATGAGTGGACTGTCAGACCAGGGTGACTAAGTCATGCTGGGCTACATTTCCCATAACAAAGGAAGCCCCCAATGACTTAGTTTACTAAGTCGTTGGATGAGTGGACTGTCAGACCAGGGTGACTAAGTCATGCTGGGCTACATTTCCCATAACAAAGGAAGCCCCCAATGAGTTAGTTTACTAAGTTGTTGGATGAGTGGACTAAGTCATAGAGTGTGACTAAGTCATGCTGGGCTACATTTCCCATAACAAAGGAAGCCCCCAATGAGTTAGTTTACTAAGTTGTTGGATGAGTGGACTAAGTCAGACTGGGTGACTAAGTCATGCTGGGTTACATTTCCCATAACAAAGGAAGCCCCCAATGAGTTAGTTAGTCGATTGAGTCATGTTGAATGAGTCAACTGTCAGAGTGTGACTAGGTCATGCTGGGCTACATTTCCCATAACAAAGGAAGCCCCCAATGAGTTAGTTTACTAAGTTGTTGGATGAGTGGACTAAGTCAGACTGGGTGACTAAGTCATGCTGGATTACATTTCCCATAACAAAGGAAGCCCCCAATGAGTTAGTTTACTAAATTGTTGGATGAGTGGACTAAGTCAGACCAGGGTGACTAAGTCATGCTGGGTTACATTTCCCATAACAAAGGAAGCCCCCATTGAGTTAGTTTACTAAGTCGTTGGATGAGTGGACTAAGTCATAGAGTGTGACTAAGTCATGCTGGGCTACACTTCCCATAACAAAGGAAGCCCCCAATGAGTTAGTTTACTAAGTCGTTGGATGAGTGGACTAAGTCATAGAGTGTGACTAAGTCATGCTGGGCTACATTTCCCATAACAAAGGAAGCCCCCAATGAGTTAGTCCACTCATCCAACAACTTAGTAAACTAAGTCAGACTGGGTGACTAGGTCATGCTGGGTTACATTTCCCATAACAAAGGAAGCCCCCAATGAGTTAGTTAGTCGATTGAGTCATGTTGAATGAGTCAACTGTCAGAGGGTGACTAAGTCATGCTGGGCTACATTTCCCATACAAATTAGCAACTGCAGCCACGGTGGCCCATTACTGGATCAGTTTTACACCTGTGATTTGACTTAACTTCTAAGAATAAAGACATGAGAGTATTTTCAATCCAAACAATGTATTATTGTTTAATTTTTTTTTGTAAATTTGAAATCCGAAAGTTTTTAACAAAACACATAAATGAAGTTTTTAAAAGACATTTAAACAATCACAATAGTGATTATAATAAAAGTTGTAAAAATTGTAATGCTAAAAAGAACTACAACTAATTGTCGGTGTAGACATGACAACAATTAACCAGGCACCCCATGTACTTCCCTGTGCTGGTCTCAATACAGGCACAAAATGCCAACAACCATAAATTTTTTATGAACTATTTACACTAAGAAATTAACAAAGAAAGGAACAATTAAAAAAACTATTTACACTAAGAACAACCAAGAACGGAACAATTAAAAAAAAACAACTATTTAAAAATGTCCTTGAGAAGGACCCTTGGCCTGAGGCGGCCCAGGGTTTGCGCCCCCGGGCTTGGCCTTTTTCTTGGAGAGAGGCCGACCTTCCTCTTCACCATCTTTGCCAATGCCTGGGCCCTCGTTGTCCCTGGTTGTTTTGTCGGGGTCTGTTGTGAAACACAAAAAGAAGAGGTTGAGATTCAGCTCAGTGAATGTGAACTGGGACATTGTATCAACTAGGAGGTTTCAACTTACGGGGGGTTCTTGCTCCTCCGCCTCCCCCTCCGGGGCTCCCGGGGACAGCGGGGCCCTCTCCGGCGGCGCCGAGGTTCCCGGCCGGTCCTCGGCGGGCGAGGATGCAGGAGAACGGGCAGCAGCTGGGTCCGGGGGGAGGACGGCAGTGAGGACCCCAGGAGAAGGAGTTGTTTGTGTGTCTCCCTTAACAGAGAGACACACAAACAACTCCCTCATAGCTTTCGCCCTCCCGAGGGTTTTGTGGAGGGCGTAAAACCGCTCCTGGGTCCTCACATCATGGCACATAAAATTAGCAATGGATTCCCGAACGTCGGGATCATTGCTCTCGAAGTTCTGAAAAAAGAAAATGGGCCTTTGGTTAGTATGACTTGGCTTTACCCAGTTGGAAAGAACTTTCCAAGGATTTGGTCCTTACGTATGTTGCCACGGCCGTCCTCACGTCGAGGAGGGTTGGGGAACCGGGTAGGCCCATTTCTGTCCAAGCCTGGCGGAAATACCTCACCATATCTCGTGCCGGGCCCCGGCCCAGGGTATTAAAAAAGAGGCCATTCAGAGGCACTGTTCGTGCCCTGAGCCGGAGCCACCTGACAAACCACCCGTATTCGGTTGGGTCCAAATAAATTTGTGCCGTTCCGAAATTACGGGAAGTCTTATGCTGAAGGACCTGAGGAAAAAAAAGAAGAAAAACTGTCAAACATGACTTCAAGAAAATTCACAGTGTCGGTCTCTACTCGATCGCAGTTAAACTTACATTAATGAGGTATCCCGCCTGGTCGTCCCCCAACGCCTCCTTCACCTCCCGGACCCGCAGGGATGTCAAGACCCCCCTCCTGTGTTCATAGATGGCCATGAGGTACGCCGCCAGGTACCCAAAAAACCGGTATCTGGTAACCGGGTCCCTGGGCGGCACACTCTCGATGTCATCTGAAAGGAAGAGAGAGAGAGAGAGAGAGAGAGGGAGAGAGAGGGAGAGGGAGAGAGAGAGAGAGGGAGAGAGAGAGAGAGAGAGAGGGAGGGAGAGAGAGAGAGAGAGGGAGAGAGAGAGAGAGAGAGAGAGAGAGAAGGTCAGCCATTTCCATCAGACAGTGATGGATGAAGGTGGGATCGTCACCAAACACAGCCTTACCCAGGAGGGAGGGGATCTTGCCTCGGGCCAATCTCTGGCAGGCCGCCAGAGACTCCCTGGCCACCAGATTGGCCTGTTTAGCCTGTTTCACCAGGCTCTGGTGGCCAAGGACGACCCTACTGACATCCCTGCTCAGCTTCTTAATCTCCCGGGACACCACCACCACCTTCGCCGACGGCAGCCGGCAGTAGCGTGGTGGGGTGTCCCGAAGATAATCAAGAAAGGCCAGCGCGTGCCCAAGGTATAGTGAGATGGTGGGTGGGCTCCACCCGAAGGCCCTGAGGACAGCTGGGAATCTGTGAAGACGAAAAAAAAAAAAAACAAAGGGGTTAGGATTCAGTCTCCGTCATGATGTCCAGTTACTGGGTACAAAGTTCAACACTTACGCCTTCAGGTGGGGGATGTTGTACAGAAACTCCCAGGTCCAAAACGAGGTTGAGCCCCAACCCACCATCATATACTTAATAAACGCCTTGGCACGGCTGGCCTTGCTGACCGCGTTCTCCTGCATCCGCTGCGTGCCCTCGGGGCAGAAGACGAAAGAGGAGTACTCCTCCATGTAGTTGGCTGTGAAGACAGGACAAAGATGAGACAGACGGAGACTTAGCGTGACAGCGTTGCGCACACGTGAGCACACTGTCTTTTTCCTTACCGATCGAGGTGGGGAACCATATCTTGCGCATCCGGGAGGCCTTGCTTTTCCCACCAAAAATGCGTGTCAGGACCCTGGGGAGCTTGTGGGCAGCCTTGCCCTTGACGGGGCTCTGCTCCTTCAGGGAAAAGAAATCCAGACAGATTTGGGTTAAACTGTTTTTGTATTATCAAACATTGCACATCATAGCTTTCAAACTTCCTGCCACTCACTGCCTCCTGCCTCTGCTCCTCAAGGATCCTGTCAATGGCCTCCCGGATGCTCATTGTGGGGTCCCCATCCTAGAAGACAAAAACAGGTCAAAATTGTCAAAACGTGAAGTATGCTCAAAAGTCTTTTCTTTTGTCCACAGGGGGTTCTCCTCTTGGTAAGTATGGTTACCATCGGCAAGAACTAAGTGCCTCGCTCACCTCGCCGCTGGAGGAATCGGTCTTCGTCTGCTGCCCCGAGGACGGAGTGGTCGTGGTCCTTGCCCTGGCGGAGCTGCGCCTGGGAGTGCTAGTCTGGAAAATGAGTGAAAAGCTTTTTGCAGTAAACTGTTGGATACTTTTCTACTCTCATCTATTCTACTCTGTTCTACCCTATCACATTCAATTCTACTGTCTCCTTACCTCCAGGTGCTTTATTTTTTGATTGGCCTTCCCGCCAGAAGGCTGCTGGGGCGCCGGCTGCTGCTGGGGCGCCGGCTGCTGCTGGGGCGCCGGCTGCTGCTGGGGTGTCGGCTGCTGCTGGGGTGTCGGCTGCTGCTGTGGTGTCGGCTGCTGCTGGGGTGAAGGCTGCTGCTGGGGTGGAGGCTGCTGCTGTGGTGGAGGCTGCTGCTGTGGTGGAGGCTGCTGCTGGGACCGGGGCTCTAGCAGGCTCCGCTTTTTTGGTGGCGGTGTCACTGGGAGGGACTCGGAGGAGGCCTCCTCCAAGGAGCTGTCCACGCCTGGCAGCGGCGGCAGCGTCTGCGGCACCACCTCCTCGGGGGAGGCCTCCTCCGAGGAGCTGTCATCGGCTGGCGGCTGGGGGACCTGCTGGGGCGTGGGCTTTGGAGGCTGGGGGACCTTCTGCGGGGGCCTCTTTGGCTTCTTGGAGGGGGGCGGTGGAGGCGGGACATCACTGGAGGAGGAGGAGGACTCCTCTGAGCTGTCCTCTGCTGGCTGGGGTGGAGGCTGGGGCTTTTTGGCCTTTGAAGGCTGCTCCGGGTGTGGGGGCCTCTTTGGCTTCTTGGAGGGTTTGGGTGGAGGCGGGACATCACTGGAGGAGGAGGAGGACTCCTCTGAGCTGTCCTCTGCTGGCTGGGGTGGAGGCTGGGGCTTTTTGGCCTTTGAAGGCTGCTCCAGGTGTGGGGGCCTCTTTGGCTTCTTGGAGGGTGGGGGTGGAGGCGGGACATCACTGGAGGAGGAGGAGGACTCCTCTGAGCTGTCCTCTGCTGGCTGGGGTGGAGGCTGGGGTTTTTTGGCCTTTGAAGGCTGCTCCAGGTGTGGGGGCCTCTTTGACTTCTTGGAGGGGGGCGGTGGAGGCGGGACATCGCTGGAGGAGGACTCCTCCTCCGGGGTGTGCTCTGCTGGCTGGGGCTGTCTGGGCGGCTGCTGCTGGGGCTGTGGCGGGACAACCTCGACGGAGCTCTCCTCCTCGCTGCTGTCGCTGCTGTCGCCTCCCCCTGCTGCTGGAGGCTGGGCAGGTCTGCGCCTCCTGTGCCTCACCACCCCTTGCTGTTGTTGCAGCTGTGGAGAAAGGGAGACAGACATTTCTAATAGAGCTCCAAATGAGAGTGAATGAGAAGAAACTTTGATGTGGGTTCTTTGATCCACTCACCCTGAGGATCTCCTGATTCAGGTCCCTGTTGATGTGCTCGAGGTCGCGTATCTGTTGCCGCAGGTTGGCACACTGAGGACAACCTGGAGCCGGCCCCTCCTCTGGATCCTCCTCCTCCTCCTCCCCTTGGAGGTCCAGCCGGCTCACCAGAGGGGGGGTTGGGTTGGAGGCCCTCAAGGCAGCCAGCTTCGCCAGCCCAGCCTCCTTCTTGAGCCGCGAAATTTCAAACTCTTTCCTCCGATTGGTGATGTCACTGTGAGTCCTTACATGTTTTTCTATGTGCATCACATATGTGTTGCACCCAACAATAGGGCAAACACCACCGCCCAAGCGGATCCTCCCTGTGGCCATATTGTTGAGGATCATTCGTTCCTCACCGTTTCGAATGTGGTGAAACATTTTTAGGTGCTTTGCCACTCCGTTCAAAGACTTAAAACAAATGGGGCACTCCCCCCTCTCCTTTGTTTTTGTCATTTTCTGAAAGTAAAATAGAGAAAAGCAATAAACAAAATCACCGGGGCACACAGATGCAGCATGTGATCAACAGACCCTTAAACTTCCCATTTTAGCATAAAAAAAAATAATGAAAGAAATAGTTTCAGTTAATTTTCACAATCTTTAAAATGTTAAAAATGTCGAGATTAAGCAGATTAAACACCGTTATATGGCATGTTTTTCATGATTAAAATCACCAAAGATGCACGGCTGCAGCATGTCATCAACAGAGCTTTAAACATCAGCACATGATAGCATTTATATAAGAAAAGCACCACGAATTCCGTCATTAAACAATAGTATCCACATCTAAAGACCTCATACTTGTTAAAAATGTCGAGATTTTGCAGATTTATTACAGTTTAATGACGTGTTTTTCATGATAAAGCTGAACGCGGCCTACCTACTGCCGAAATTACGTCACTAGCGGAGAGTGACGCAGCATACTATAGCTTTATAAATTATTTAAAAAAAAAAGCACCACAGATTTCGGCAAAAAACAATAGTGTCCACATCTAAAGACCTCATACTTGTTAAAAACGTCGAGGTTTTGCAGATTTATTATGGTTTAATGACGTGTTTTTCATGATAAAGCTGACCGCGGCCTACCTACGGCCGAAAGTCCGTCACTAGTGGAGAGTGACGCAGCACATTATAGCTTTATAAATTATTTAAAAAAAAAAGCACCACAGATTTCGGCAAAAAACAATAGTATCCACATCTAAAGACCTCATACTTGTTAAAAACGTCGAGGTTTTGCAGATTTATTACGGTTTAATGACGTGTTTTTCATGATAAAGCTGACCGCGGCCTACCTACGGCCGAAACTGCGTCATTAACGGAGAATGACGCAGCACATTATAGTTTTTAAATTCTTTAAAAAATACAAAGAACCAAAGATTCCGTCAATAAGCAATAGTATCCTCATCTAAAGACCTCATACTTGTTAAAAATGTCGAGTTTTAGCAGATTCAACACAGTTTAAGGACGTGGGATTTTTTTTCGATTAAATTCACCGAAGGCCGAAGCCTGCAGCACGTGGCTTTAACCAGTAAAAAGGACTCGAGATTTAGCAGATTAAACACCTTTAAATAGTTACTATTATGTAGAATAAGTCTTACTCACGTCTCAGAAGTGAATCCGTTAGAAAATTCTGCTCAAAGTCCGTAAGGTCCGCGGTCTGCAACAGGTGCGTCTCCGACGGGGTCCGCAGGCAGAATGAGCGTGCGCGCATGCGGACCTCTCTCATACGAGCGCATGCTCCGCCCCCCCTTTTTTTTATTGTTCAATTAAACAAATATTTATTTAATATGGGTGAGTTTCTGGTGAATAAAATTAACCCAAATTTAAGTAAGGATTAATTAAGAAGGCTGCTGAAGTTTCCAGAACACTTATACACTCATTATGTACCTTTAAATTCATTAAAAATCACTGCTTTGACCTAGGAGGCTGAAATTATCGTATGTGCATCGTGGGTACATGTAGAATGAGTGTGCCAAAGATGGTTTAGCTGCGACCTTCCTAAGTGTCATAGGTCTGGGAAAAGCATGTCAGAGGCCTAAATTAAGTCTCTTTTAATTCATTAAAAATCAATGCTTTGACCTAGGAGGCTGAAATTACACTATGTTCATCTTGGGTGCATGTAGAATGTGTGTGCAAAAGATTGTAGACGTGCAGCCTTTCTAAGGGTCAAAGTGCAGGGAAAAGCACATCTGAGGCCTGTCATCCCTTTAAATTCATTAAAAATACTTCTTTTAGAGATATTGCTTTGATTTTTTAATATAGTGCATAACTCCACGTGCTTAACATTGCTGTTTTGGTCTCATCTCAATCAGCCAATGAGAAAGCTACTTAGCTTTCTCGACCAGTTAGGAACTCGGGACTTTTTGCATCATGATCCTTGTCTAAAGTAAAGCTCAGATGTCAAGTTTCAAAACATTTGGTTTATATTTGTCTCTGGCTCTTGTCTTGTAGGTGACCTGGGATCCTTGGTGGAGACTGCCTGCTGCTGTGGAGTCACGAAGCCTCAAAACTACAATTATAAACATGACACATAGTTGGCCATTTTATTAGGAACACTCCATTCCCATTATCATTATAGCTATTTATACAGATACTAGCATGATCTCCATATCCATGATCGATACATCTACAGTATCTATATTCTACTACCACATAGGCATGAGGTCCCTCTTGAAAATGGGATGTCACATCTCAAGAGGCCTTTAACACATTTATATTTAACGGAGACAAATATGGTTGGGATGCACTTGTGGTCTGGGCACCCATGAGTTCGTCACTACCATACATTCTTATTTTCAGTAAGAATATCTAAGATTATACTTCTAGAAAATGATCACCACAACCATTCAGACATGAGGACCCTCCTGAAAATGAGATGTAGCATCTCAAGAGGCTACCCTCTAATAAATCAGATGACAGGTTGATGGTACATGAACCTGTCCCTAATTTTAGTTCTTGTTCTAGTCCACTTGTCTCCTCTTACCTCCCTTCTTTTGCCCTCACACCCGACACAGCATCGTGTGGATTTGCTGTTCATCATGAGACTGGGATCCACATTCAAGATTTCCTGCTGCTTAACAGAAGGTTTTTTCTTGCCGCCATGATGGAGGGATCCATGATTGGCTATTTGGATTCATGTTGGATGTATATATTTGTATATATATGTATATGTGTATTTTATATGTATATATGTATCTATGCATATATGTGTATCCATAAAATGAAGAGCCTTATGCTCTATTGTAAAGTGTCTTGAGATAACACTTGTTATGAATTGGCGCTATACAAATAAAGATTGATTGATATTTGTGGCCACGGCGAGCCGCCAAAGTCTGAAAAACGTACACTTTGGAGCCCCGCCCCTCGAAAAGTACAAGGCCGATCAAGGCCCAGATGATGTCTTTCTGCTCGTATGTGGACCCCCTACAACATGTAAAAATTTCAGCCCCGCGGGACTTTTAGAACCAAATTTCCTCCAACCTGCCCAATTCTTTCAGAGGGTGTTGGAGGCACTAAGTCCAAGACCCTGATTTATTTTGAAAGCTGGCAAACCAATTAAGAAAACTAAAAGACTTGGGAACTTGGTTTTTTTTGCAGTCTTGTAGAGGAGCCTCAGCCTTACCTGTGTGCAAAATTTGGGATCTCTAGGGCCCCTGGTGGCCTCGTGAGGTCAGACAAGAGATTAGAATGAAGTAAGGCCTTACGTCGGCCGTTTTTTATTAATCAAAAATCAATGCTTTGACCTAGGAGGCTGAAATTTGAGTATGTTCATCGTGGGTACCTGTAGAATGTGTGTGCAAAAGCTGTTTAAAAAAAAAGAAAAAAAGACCTCCAGGCTCGACAGGGGGTAGAGGCCCGATGCTTACCCGCAGACGAGCACTCTCAGGTGTGTAAGACAACCGAGAATCTCCCCTCTCGCCTCTGGAGCTCCGTAAGTGACATCCCTTTAAATCCATTTAAAATCAATGCTTTGACCTAGGAGACTGAAATTAGAGTATGTTCATCGTGGATACATGTAGAAAGAGTGTGCAAAAGATGGATTAGCTGCGACCTTCCTAAGTGTCAAAGGTCACGAGTTTTAACCAAAGGTCAAGTCAAATACAAGAAAAAAATCCCTTTTAAATTAATTAAAAATCAATGCTTTGACCTAGGAGGCTGAAAATTTAGTATGTTCATCCTGGGTACATGTAAAATGAGTGTGCAAAAGACTGTAGACGTGCAACCTTCCTAAGTGTCAAAGGTCAGGGAAAAGCACATCCGAGGCCTGTCATCCCTTTAAATTCATTAAAAATACTTATTTTAAAGATATTGCTTTGATTTTTGAATATAGTGCATAACTCCAGGTGCTTTATATTACTGTTTTGGTCTCATCTCAATCAGCCAATCAGAAAGCTACTTAGCTTTCTCGACCAGTTAGGAACTCGGGGCTTTTTGCATCATGATCCTTGTCTAAGGTAAAGCTCAGATGTCAAGTTTCAAACCATTTGGTCCATTTTTGTGGCCACGGCGAGCCGCCAAAGTCTGAAAAACAAACTTTGGAGCCCCACCTCTCGAAAAGTACAAGGCCGATCGAGGCCCCGATGATGTCTTTCCACTCGTATGTGGACCCCCTACAACATATAAAAATTTCAGCCCCGCCGGACTTTTAGAAATATATTTCCTCCAAACTGTCCAGATGAAGACAGTTTGCTGTCCTCACATCCATGGAGAGATTTTTCTTCAGTTCACGGCTCCTCCTTAGGCTTAGACTCTGTCATTTCTCCTTATGCTCTGTTTTATTGTTCTAATTTTTTTTTCTTTTTTTTTTAAGTTTTATCCATCATCCACTGGAATTTGCTTTCACTTCCCATCCTTAGTCTGTGTGTGTTTATATGTGCATGTAATGGCTAAAATATGGCAAAAAGGGCAAATGAATTGCAAACACAGAACAACAAGAAACACTCCAGAATAATACTAATGCTATCATTTACAAAACTTGGACACAATTTACTCAGAAAATACTGATAGACCATAAGAGATCGGCAATGCGTTCTCCTGGAGAAGCTGGCGGGTGCCCCGGGGAGAGTTCTCTTTTCTTTGAGGGCAGGATGCCCTGGAATGAGTACGCCCCGATAGAGGGAGCCATAATTAAAGAGTATCGACATTACCCTAGGATACTCTCACCACTTTTTTCCAACTGACCTTGAGTACCAGTAAGGTAACCACAATCACAACACTCAATGAACATATTATGTTTTCGACACCTAACATGTGGTTGAACTGTTATCATGACTCTCCAAAAAGGGCCTCTACTGACTGATCTTAATGTTTGGGTGGTGGGTTCCTTTGCCTGTGTGTTGCCTCGAGGTTCCAGAAGGGATCAGAGACCAAATGGCACATAGTCTATGAATCGATGTCCAAGACGGGACCGAGACAGCCATCTGGATTGGGTTTGGGTGAGAGACCCACCAATCTCAACTTACGGTACAAGCCCGATCCAAACCTTATCAAAATGGATTCCCACTCGCCAGTGGGCTCATCCATGATGACCAAATCACCACGAAGTCTCCGGAAGCTCCCCGCTGGTGAACCAGCGAGGAACCCGCCTCGCGGGTCCCTAAGTGCTGGCTCCACCTCGAGGTCTGTACCACGAATGAAAGTGCTTGTCAGGAAATCTTCAGGTCCAAGCCCTGACATCGGCCCCACCTCTTCTCCAAGAAGAGGGACCCCTTCTGCCGTGGCCAGAAGGACCCTCTTCCCAAAGAAGAAAGTTCACTTCGGATTCCATTTCCTGAGTTTGGACAAGTCATGGAGGTCCAAGATGTCTTCCCAGAAACTGCCGACCTCGGTTACCATTAGAGTCGATCTCCTCCTGCTGCGCCCACCTTCGGAGGGTGCACAGAGCTAGGAGACTGCGCAGCGAGAGCAACCGAAGAGCAAACATATGCGGCACCTTAGGGCGATCCGCCAGACATGTCCCAACCAACCGAACCCCCCGCCAGGGGGCGCTTGCTTGCTCTATCGGTGGCAAGTTAGCGCGTGAGACCAAGCCCAACAGGTGGTTGAAATACAGGACTATGCAGTGGACGTACTTTAGGAACAGGGCGGCCGCTGTGAAAGTCCTGGATGATAGGGAGGCGTCCATATGCATGATCAAAAAAGAGACAGTCGAGAAGACCTATAAGGAGATTTGGGGTGGGAAAGTCACCTACCGGGGCTTGGGCCTGTTTGCGGTTCTTCCCACCACTGACAACAATCTCCTTATATCCCCTGTATCACCTGCCGAGGTGATACAAACTCTGAGCAAGATTAAGTCTTCTTCGGCCCCAGGCCCAGACCGGATATCCAGCTTGGACTTAAGACCCTGGGACCCCAAGGGTCTTAAGTTATCAGATCTCTATAACGCGATCATCAAGAGAGGATGCCTCCCTGCTGTCTTAAAGGAAAGCCAGACAACTCTGATCCCATAAGCTTGCACCCCAGTGGAGCTTAGGGACATAGACCAATGGCGTCTGACTACCATTGCATCCGTAATCCTAAGGGTACTGTCGGCTATCATTGCAAGAAGGCTGAGGGAAGCATGCCCCCCTCATTCCAAACAACGGGGCTTCATTGAAGCTCCAGGCTGTGCTGAGAACCTGTCGATAGTCGAGGGACTGATCAACTGTTCTAAGAAGCACAATCAGAGCCTAGTAGTGGTCTTCATCGACTTCTCTAAGGCATTCGACTCTGTCAGCCACACCCACCTTGCTGATGTCTTAGCGTATCGAGATGTTCACTCATTGCTCGGGTCCCTGATTCAAGATATGTATGTCGGCTGTTACACAAGAAACTTGGGATGAAAGATACCACAGGAAAAATCTACCTGGCCTGGGGAGTTAAGCACAAGTTCCCAACAGGTTCTACAAGATACCAAACACTGATCTGGATTGCAGCAAAACTCCAGATTCTCTGATCCAGAACAAGAAAAATGAGATATCCTTTGAATTTACATCATAGCAAGAGACCAAATAAAGGCATAGACTTTCAACAGACACCAAAATAAAGCCAAGATACTGATGAATCTGGAGTGATCAGATTTATTTTGTCTTCAAAAACTTTGGAGCTAGATCCAGAAGAAAAAACGCCATGACGAAAAATGTGATTTTGGTGAATAACTACTGAACTAAAATAGATATTATGAATACAGTTACTAATATTATGTTTTCATGGTCAAGGAATTTAAATATTTAGATTAAATAAAGGTAGGATTAACATTTTTATGCGTTTTTAGTAGAGTATGTGACATTTCTCGTGGTGAATATTATTTTTGGCCAGGCAGTGAATCATCAGTCTAAAAATGTTGAATGCTCCTCACATTCATTAAAAACATGTCTGTTGTATTCTGTAACATAAGATGTGAAATATTATCCCTTAAATAATGCAGAAACAGCAGATAAACAGTTAAAATCCAATGGTCACATTAATAAAAACATTGAAAATATAACAGCTGACCTTTCAAAGTAAAACAACATGACAGAGACCTGAGCTGAAGAGATAAAGAAACATGCTCTTAGAAATACAGCATGTTTTCTAACATTAAAATGATTCTTCAGTCTGAATTATAGAAATACAGAATGTTTTCTAACATTAAAATGATTCTTCACAGTCTGAATTATAGAAATACAGCATGTTTTCTAACATTAAAATGGTTCTTCACAGTCTGAATTATAGAAATACAGAATGTTTTCTAACATTAAAATGATTCTTCACAGTCTGAATTATAGAATTACAGCATGTTTTCTAACATTAAAATGATTCTTCACAGTCTGAATTATAGAAATACAGAATGTTTTCTAACATTAAAATGATTCTTCACAGTCTGAATTATAGAAATACAGCATGTTTTCTAACATTAAAATGATTCTTCACAGTCTGAATTATAGAAATACAGCATGTTTTCTTACATTAAAATGGTTCTTCAGAATCTGAATTATAGCTTATGACACACAGACTGATTCATTGGAGCAGATGTGTTTTGGCACAAGGCCGTCTTTAGACTGTTTTAGGGACAGTCCAGAGTTTGAGGACATTTTCTGTCTATGAACCTTCAGATGTTAAAGGCCAAAGCTCTTCAGAGGAGCTTCTTGTTCACATGTTAGATGTCTTGAGGTGAACTGTGAACATTGTTTCAGTGGAAATGTTTCTAAAGATCATTTAGGCCGTCTACAAGAAGGGCCTGAGCCGGCTCTACTTCCTGAGAAGGCTGAGGTCCTTTAACATCTGCAGGATGATGCTGAGGATGTTCTATGAGTCTGTGGTGGCCAGTGCTATCCTGTACGCTGTTGTGTGCTGGGGCAGCAGGCTCAAGGTGGCGGACACGAACAGGCTCAATAAACTGATCCGTAAGGCCAGTGATGTTGTGGGGGTGCAGCTGGACTCTCTTACTGAGGTGATATAGAGGAGGATGCTGTCCAGGCTGCAGGACATCATGGACAATACCTTCCACCCCCTCCACAGCGTGCTGGACAATCACAGGAGCACATTCAGTGCCAGACTCATCCCCCCGCGATGCACCACAGAGCGCCACAGGAAGTCGTTCCTGCCTGTGGCCATCAGACTTTATAACCCCTTCCTCTAATATCACAAAGCTCAAATTGCACAGTATTCTATTGCATTGCACTGTTTTCTATTTTACTATATTTTATTTTATTCTATTTATAAAATATATTTCTATTATTCTATTTATTTTATTTGATTTAATTCTAATTTCTACTTTAATCACGTGAAATTAATGCTATTTCAATCGTGATGTCTTCAACTGATATTCCTGACTGCTATACTGTGCATAAGAGCAACTGAAACAACGAATTTCCCCTTGGGGATTAATAAAGTATTTCTGATTCTGATTCTGATAGAGCCTGAAATCCTCCCGGGTGGCCCTAAAGAGCAGTTTCTCCTGGTCCAAGCTGGACTCCACAGCTCTCAGAGCTCATGGAGGAGCTCAAGATCTCCTAAATCAGGTGAAGTGTGAGTGAGAAGAACAACATGAAGGAGCTGTGAGCAGCATCTGAGGAGGAACACAGAGGAGCATATGAAGGCTAGCAGCTAATGAGATGGTCCGAGACAGCTGAGCCTGAGACCAGCTGAACATCATCAGCAGGAGAAGGAGCTGAAGCAGCAGGAGATGTTTCACCGTGTAAAATCATGTGGAGATCATCTCTGTAGCTGTGTTTCCATTACCCCTCGAAATGCGCAAAACCTGAATATTGCAAGAAAAAACTGGTAATGGAAACAAACAACAGAGGAACGCAGAGTGTTTTAAGGAAATGGAAATGGAAATAAAGGAGAAAGGGTTCGCATCCATCTTCCTGCTGTGAAATCTCACGGGATGATATTTGACGAGCGTTTCAACTCTACTGCTGAGAACCACCTTCAATGGAAACATGTTCAAAGCGCAAATATGCTATGTCAGAATTTTAAGAATATCGTGTTTATTTTTCAAAAAACTGTAATGGAAACCCAGCTTGTCTCTCTGATGTTAGATGTTCAGGAACATTCCTGATTGGACAGTCAGCAGCTTGATGATGTTCAGCTGTCTCTGACCATCTCATTAGCTGCCAGCCTTCAGATGCTCCTCTCTGTGTTCCTGTTGTTCTCCTCAGACTTTAGAAACAGTTTGATGTTTCTTACATTGACAATAATCACGTCCTCTGTGTTCTGTTGGATCAAACATATAATATAGTCTCTCTAACAATAATGACGTCACTCACATTGATAATAAACTCATGTTTCTGCTGTTATAGAAACTTAAGACATCACTCTGATTGAATGATCTGAGACACAAACAGGTCCTGAGTGTGACAGTCTGTCATTTGAACTTTGACCTTCTATTAACCCTCCTGTTGTCCTCATATTCTGCATACACCCCGTGTCCTCCGGGTCAAAATGACCCGCCTTCACTAAACCCCCAATATAAACTGCTAAATTCAATTTTAAACACCAAATTTGATCTTTTTTAAAGAAATAACTGGTCATTCACCACAAAATGTGTGAAAACCTAAGTTTTCCCTCTTCACTTGTATTTCTATAATTTAAGAAAAGAACAGAAATGTGCAAAAAGGAGTTTTGAATGCATTTTTATTCATCCCGATTACTCAGTTTCTTTCTTTTTTTTAGTGAACAATTTAAGCCAATATGTCAAAAATGTGAAAAATAACATAATCCATTCAACTAATTAGCACAACTAGCACCACTCTCTGCATCCCATAGACTAGCTGCAGCCTCACCTTGGGACCTGTATACACCTGCTAAGATTAGCAGCCCTAAGTAGGCGTGCAGGTCAGTCTCATCCATCCCTTTCCACCAGTCTCCATATTTGCGAAAACCCTCCAGATTTGCCATCTCCAGGATTACTACCTCCGCCAAGGAGGTTATGTTTTCGGGAGAGTTTGTTTGTTTGTCTGTCCGTCTGTGAACAAAATAACTCAAAAAGTTATGGATGGATTTTGATGAAATTATTAGTAAATGTTTAGCGTGGGAACAGGAAGAAGTGATTCAATTTTGGTGTTTATCAGGATCACTGTCTGGAAACACCATGACAAAAAACTGTGATCTATGTGAATAGCAACTGAACTAAGACCCCATCCACACAAAGCCAAACTAAGGTCTAAACACATAAGTTTTTTGCCGAATCTGCGGATCATCCATACGAAGATGGTGTTTTGGGGGTCTGCAAACGATCATTTTTGAAACAAGGTTCTAGAGAGGAAAGATTGTGAAATGCCCTATACGCAGCTCCGTGATTACTGGCTCTCCGCAAGTTTTCAGATACGCTGACGTCATAGTTTCATATCTTCATTGACATGCATGCACCACACTCAACAACAACAATGGCGGCGTACGTGTAGCATATGTGCTGATGAAGCTAGTGACCCTACTATCCCTGTTGCAGCAAAATCTCCTTCTTCTCAATCACCACCGAGTTGAACAAACAATTATCAAGGACATTTTCCGACACCTTATGAACACTTTATCACAATCTCTGCAAGTGCGCATGCCCACTGTTTTTTCGTCTGTTTCTGCTCATTTCTGTCATATCGTTACAGCGGCCCTAGACGTCTGGCATGTGTTTTACAGCGTTCTGATGCGTATCAAGTGCATTCATATAGACACACACATTTCCAGAGATGCCTTCATTTTGGAAACTGTTAAGCGTTTTGTCTTTGTGTGGATGGGGCCTAAAATAGATATCATGTTGAATCTAGTTGCTAGTGGTATGTTTTCATGGTCAAGGAATCTAAATATTAAGATGAAATAAAGGAAGGAGTAATATTTATGGTAAAAATCACAATATGGGAGAGGACTGTGGTGCTGGTGGAGGTCTGCGCTCTCCGAGTGCTTTTCTAGTTTTTTTTATTGCTGTTGTGATAAACAGGTAGAATGTAGAGACAATGTCATTGGCCTGATTCATCATATTCTGGGATGTATTCCTCCCCTTCTTCTTCTTCTTCTGATACATCCTCCATTTCCTCTTCTGAATCAGAGTTGTCTTTGCTGGACATCTGAAAAAATCTGTCAGAGCCTCTCCAACGTTATAACACACACTCATGGCTCCAGCACAGAGAGAATGCGGGGTCCTGTCATCTGCAGCACCTTTATAACCTCTAGAATCCACAGACAAAGAGCTCTGCAATCTGCGAGAGCGCCACCTGTCTAGTCTTGTTTACTTCTGGTACTGTCTTGTTTACTTCTCCTACTGATTGATCTGAGACACAACTAAACATTGTTACATTCTGTGGTGTGTAAATTACTCTGTGACCTTGATTTCAACTCTATTTGTCTTACGGGTCATTTTGACCCGAAGACCACCTTTTGTACCTTTCTTTTGTACAGCTTACGTGGAAATGTGAATAAAAGCAACATTTTACTTTTTGTACAGTTTGGGCCAATCTAGGAATAGTCAAAAAATTTCAAGTTGAAAAAATATTGTTTAGGAGATTTTTTTTTTAGTTTTTTAACACAGTTACGGGTCATTTTGACCCGAGGACAACAGGAGGGTTAAGACTGAAACAGATTTTTAAACTAATCCAAATGAAGCAGTATTCAGCACAGTGTCCTTCCTCCATAATACTCAACAGCATTCATTTTCTCAGATTGACTGTTGGCTGATCTGACCACGGACTCACGAGTGACTGCTCGTCCGACTGCAGTCATTGGAGCTACAGTAGATCCCCTTGGAAGAAGGTGGATTAATGGACAATGAATGGATGAATATTTTATTTAGATTACAATATACAGTACAGAACTTAAATTATGTGCATCAACTTACAAAAAAGAGCATATAAACATTAACAGAGCATTTTCTCAAAAACAAACAAACCCTTAACTACCAGCTCAACTGTTTGGCAGAGGTCATCAATAATTTCAATATTTAATTTCTAATGTTTGATAAAAAACAATAAAATCTAATTATTCATTCCCTTAACATTTCAGGGAATGGAGAAAACTACAATCAAACCAAAACACATTTTCTTGGTGTGGGATTTAAGGTTTAAAAAGCTAATGGTTGATAACGTGATGACGTAAAAATGCACAAATATTTGGGACAATATTAGAAAGGCAGAAATGTTTGTAACTAAAATATCAATCAAACTGAATTAGATGATACTGAGTTTGACAAATACACAAAAATGTTTTCATGAAAAACAGATTTGGTAAATATAAATCATATCAGTAAGTGGTTAATTATTTAAAATACTAATGATGATGGTAATAATAATAACTTTCAGCTTATGATTCTTTAAAGGTGCTATGAGGAGAATTTATCGCCGGCGTAATGCTGCGTTCCTGTAACCTCGGAAATGGGAGTGACATCATCTCCCACTTATCGGCGTTCCATTTTAAGTCAGAAAATAACATGCCGATCTACCAGTCTATTGTTAGCTGCTGTTAGCACGCCCTGCATTGTTGTATGAAGAATGTGATTATCACTATGGCAGCATTTTTGTAAATATAAGTCTAACAATACTATGTATACAGCTGATCTAGAGCGACACACCCCAGTCAGAAGTGCAAATAAACTGATTATTACAGGAGCTGAGTAAATGTTCACACTGGGGGCATCCATCTTCGATTGTCAACTCGGGGTGGCGATGTTTCACCGAGTTCCCAGCAGGAAATTCAGACCTCTGGGGACGTTCCAGTTTTAGTTTCCTACTCGGAGCTCAAAATTCCTACTTCTGACTACAACTTGAACGCACCAGAGACGTGAAGCCAAAGTGTGTTTGTTTGTTGTGGTAAATGCAGCATGGATCTTCCTCAGAACTCTGCATTGCTATACAACTTCTTTTTTCAACAACTTACAGGATGCAAAGCCACGAGGTAATGTATCTCTTTCTAGTTACGTAGCAGTAGTTTTTGATGTGTGACGACAAGCAATGTGGGGAAAAGTTATCGTAGTTGTAGACGGCTAAAAATCGCTACTTACAGTCTGGCGCTCTCAGACGTGTAATATAAATAATAAAATAATATAAATTTGCTCTAGTTTTAATTGTCTTGTTCCTGAAGTTGAGTATCCAGGCCAGTCCGGCCCTGTCCGACCCGAACAGAAGGCTAAAGAATAGCATTTATAGATAACCTATTTAGATGCTATAAAACTCATCGATACTCATCTTAAAGTATGTATTTCGATCAGGCATACGTCTAAAAGTGAGACTTTTTTGTAATTACTCAAAAACTCCTCACAGTTTCTTTAAATCTCACACTAAGAAAAAATCTGTTCTTTTGGTTTGTTTGCAGTTTTTTCTGTATCCTAAAAAATTGTCACAAACAATGATGTGTCACTTTTTAACAATAAGTATTCCTGAAGTTAATGATTTCTGCCAAACAGTTGAGATGGTAGTTCAAGATTCAAGATTCAAGATTTCTTTATTGTCATTCAACTTTGTACCAGCAGTACACAGTGAACGAAATTCATTGCATATGGCTCACGACTCTTACAACAAGTTAAAGATATGTACATAATACACAGACTTTTTCTGTATACAGTGAGGTAGATATGTTTTTGAGGTCCTAGGACTGACCTCTTGTGCAGAGTAGCAGCGGGTTTCCAAAGTGAGGTGTGCAATCGCAGTTTAGTGCAGTTTAGTGCAATTTAGTGCAGGGGACCTGTACATTCAGACAATATATGTATTTACATAAGTATACTTAACTCAGAAACTCACATGTATACTCACAAGTACTCAGTTTGGAACACACATCCACAGATTACACTACATACATACTTTTACCTCTTCCATTCCATATACTGTATATAAATATATATCTATATACATACACATACACGCACAGACATGCCAGCACATCCATGTACCATTGTATAGCACTCAATAAGACATCAGTCACTCTATATACATATGTACTTAAATATAGATGCCCTCTTTTACATTTCCGTTATTAGTTTGATTAACTGCGGGTCGCTAGTTTCTGTAAGTTCAGAAGTCTTATGGCAGTGGGGAAGAAGCTTTTGCAGTACCTGCTGGTTTTACTGCGCAGAGTCCGATACCTCCTTCCTGAGGGCAGGAGGGTGAACAGTCATGGTTGTGGTGAGTGGGGTCCTTTATAATCCTGTTTGCTTTTGACAGGTAACGGCTTTAGGCAATGTCCTCCATGGCTGGTATTGTAACACCAATTGTTTTGGAAGCTACCTTCACCACCCTCTGCAGGGCCTTCTGGTCCGAGGCACTGCAGCTCTCATACCAGACCCTGATGCAGCTGGTTAGGATGCTCTCCACAGTGCCTCTGTAGAAGGTGGTGAGGATGGAGGGGTGGAGGTGGGCTCTCTTTAGGCGGTGCAGGAAGTGGAGCCGCTGGTGAGCCTTCTTGATTAAGGTTGATATGTGCTGGGACCAGGACAGGTTGTTGGTGATGTGCACTCCCAGGAACTTGGTGCACTGGACGATATCCACAGCTGCGCCGTCGATGGAGAGAGGAGTGTGGGTTGGCTGTTTTTTTTCTGAGGTCGACAACAACCTCCTTGATTTTGTCAATGTTCAGGTGCAGGTTGTTTTGTCTGCACCAGTCCACCAGATGATCTATCTCCTCTCTGTAGGCCTGCTCCCTGTTGTTTCGGATGAGGCCCACCACTGTCGTGTCGTCCGCATACTTCATGATGTGATTCGTGTCGAACCTTGCACAGCAGTCATGGGTCATCAGGGAGAAGAGGAGTGGGCTCAGAACACAGCCCTGTGGAGAGCCAGTGCTGAGATGGATGGTGCTGGAGGTGTTTTTTCCTACACGGACGAACTGGGGTCTGTCCGTGAGAAAGTCCAGGGTTCAGTTGCACATGGGGGCACTTAGTCCTAGGGGGCCTAGTTTGCTGACCAGGTGCTGGGTGATGATGGTGTTAAACGAAGAGCTGAAGTCTACGAACAACATGCGGACATGAGTGTTCTGATCCTCTAGGTGTTCCAGGCTCAGATGAAGTGCAGAGGAGATGGCGTCTTCTGTGGAGCGGTTGGCCGATAAGCGAACTGGAGGGGGTCATGTGATGGTGGTATGATGTCTATAATATGGTCCTTCACCAGCTTTTCAAAGCACTTCATCACTGTCGGAGTCGGTGCAACAGGGCGAAAGTCATTGAAGCAGGTGATGGGGGCCTTCTTGGGTACTGGGATGATGCCGGCCTTATTGAAGCAGGAGGGCACAACAGCTTGGCTCAGTGAGATGTTGAAAACATCTGTGAGGACGTGGGCCAGCTGGTCTGCGTACTCCCTAAGGACCCAGCCCGGTATGTTGTCTGGACCTGCAGCCTTCTGTGGGTTAACTCTAATATTCTGGAGCACCTCTGCTGGGTCCAAACTGAGGACCTGGTCATCCTGTTGGCTGAGTGTCTTCACTGCTGTTGTGTTGTTTAGTACATCAAACCGTCCAAAAAAGTTATTGAGGTCATTCAGGAAGCCTGTGTTACTTTCACTTATGGGAGGAGGAGTGGTCCTAAAGTCCATGATTGATTTAATTCCTTGCCACAGTCGTCTGGTGTCCCTTGAGTCTTGGAAGTGACTCTGGATCTTCTGGCTGTGGGCCCATTTTGCATGCCGGATGGCTCTGTTCAGGTTTGCTCTCGCTGACCTGAGGGCTGTCATATCCCCAGATTTGAAGGCTGTTTCTTGCTTTCAACATGACACGCACCTCCTCTGTCAGCCAGGGTTTTTCATTAGCCCGAACAGTGATGGTCTTTGTAACACAAACGTCCTCAATGCACTTTTGCATGTATCCAGTTACAGCCTCAGCATACTCTTCAATGTTCACTGATTGCTGCTCAGAGGCTGCTTCTTTAAACACAGACCATTCAGTGCATTCAAAACAGTCCTGTAATGCCTACATTGCCCCTTCTGGCCAGGTCGTAATTTGCTTAACAGTAGCCTTTGGCTGGAAAAGTCATTTTTGCTTAGGAAGGTTCCTAACGGAGTGAAATGACCCAGAAGTATCTAGGTGGCAACCATGATAAGAGCTGTTCGAATTCTCTTGATGCATAGGAAAGGAGATTCAATGTTTCCTTTCAAATCTCCTTTAGCATAGGGTACATCTGACCATCCTTTCAGAAAGGAAAGGAGAGAATGCTGTCCCACAATTCCTTTCGGCAACAATATTTGAAGCGACCAACCTTACGAACACAAACGAACAAACCCGAAGAAGGAAGGAAGGAAGGAAGAGGAAAACATGACGGAAAAAGGACAGAGATCACCATGTAAGTTACTGTTGATTATAAAGCATTGTCAGTCTTATGCTATAACTTCCCAATATGCATATCGTTATATGTTTTGAACTTTCAAAAGTATGTTTAACACTTTACACAAACTATGAACGTCACGCTACTGTTGTAACATTATCAAATTCAAGTTAATGTTTTAGTGTAAGATAGGTACAGTGTGCGTTAGTCATGTCTTCATTTGAGCGTTGATTTATTGGCGGCCTTTAGCAAGATCATAATTGATAATCATGAATTTGACTGTAGTCACAGATGCTGACACACTAGCCTTAATAAAGGCACGTGTCAGGCTTGATCATCTTTTCAGTGGGAGGAGGAATGCTGCCAAGTCAGGCTGGAAGTAAGTATCCTGTATTTATGGGACAAAACGTTAATAGGATAAATGATGATGGCAAATTAAACTAACTCTGACCTACAGGCAGGTGGTGAAAGAAATTGGGCTGGAGGGACAAGTGACACCAGTGCAGGCCTCCAAGAAGTGGGACAACCTTAAAACTAAATACAAGGTTAAGCAAATCGGACGGCTGAGCACTGTGGTGGGCTAGTGTCTGTGGATATTATGTTGTAAAATCAAAACACAGGTTCACACTGACTACCCCAACATTCTATATGGAACTGTTAAATGCATATGAAATAGTCACCTACACATTTGATTAGATCTTAAAAAATTGTGGCAAAAGCAGTTATAATTGCCTACAAAATTGAAGGGCTAGTAACACTTACATTATTCCATTATTGGTCACTATGCATTCTGCCCCAATTGTCCTTTCACTGACATTGTGTTAACAGGAGTTAAAGAATCCACCCACTGGCACCGGCACAGACAGGGGTGAGGCAACAGCAGCTACCTGGCCATGGTTTGAAGCCATGCATGAGGCACTTGGGGAAAGGCCATCTGTTAAGCCTCCCACCCTTGTTGCCTCATGCTCGGTGCCAGACCATGGCCAGACAGCTGATGGAACCTCATCCCCTGCATGTGCAGAGGCAGCACCAACCTCCCTCACACCAGAGACGGAGGAGAGTGAGGACGAAGTGGGACCATCCACAAGCTCCCAGCCACCCACTAAAAGGCCGAAGAGGGGTGGAGGTGTGCTGGAATTTCTGAAAGCACAGGCTCTAAAGGATGAGGCCGGGGATGCTGCTCCATATGAGCAAAATGAGCGTTTTCTGGCCATCTTGGAGGAACATGCCAAAAAAAAAAAAGAAATAAAAGCAAAGCAAAACTTTTAGTCCTGTTTTGTTAAATGAAAGTGAAAACCGGAGGTGTTCAGTTGCTGAAAGACTGAAATAGCAATGACTGATCCATAAACATAATACTTCCACTTTATTGTTGAGTTTGTAGTGGGTGGTGCTGGTGTACTGGATTACATACCAATGTATGTTAAGGAAATGGGCATTATATTAGGACACTCAATACAACACACTCCAGTACACCACTACCACCCACCGTGACCTCAATTGTAGACATAAAGTAGAATTATCAAATTCAGACCATGTCACAAAAACTGGAAATGTATGAGCTTCATAAAGACAGACTTAATAGTAGAGCTGTTGTATTTGTTTGAACAGATGTTCAGACTTCTGCTTATTTTTTAGATTTTTTAAGCCATATGTGTTGTTTGTGTTTGTACAGCACTTTGGTCAACTTCGATTGTTTTAAATGTGCTCTATAAGTAAAGTTTGAGTTGAGTTGAGGTGTAGCTAATATAGCCACAGAAAGATCCTCTGTCATAAATATATATACACACAAACACTGAGAGGCAGGTTCTTGACTCATTGTGCTAACCACAATTTTAAGACAGTGTTGGATTAATGACTGACAACAAAATGTAACACAAAAGCCATTTATTCACAATTGAAATAGTTGTGCTCTCGCAGAGGTGAGGGACACTGTTGTGGGGCTGAAACTTTTGCTGCCAGCCTGTCTTTGAATTGCTGACCTCCATGTTCATCCCCTTGCACAGGTGGAGGTGGTGGTGGTGGCACAGGATCCTCGTCCTCAACCGGCTCAAGGATGTCCCCAGTGGTGATGCAGATGTTATGCAGTGCTGTACACACTGCGATGACCTTTGGAGCAAAGGTGTGATCCACTTCTAGGGCCCTGAAGAAGATCCCTCGCCAGCGTGCCTTCATCATGCCAAAGGCCCTCTCTATGATGCCCCGGGCCCTCGCATGATGAGCGTTGAAGCGTGCCTCCACTCTTCCCCTCACTGGCTCACGGTACGGAGTTATGATGGCAATTGGTGCAGCCAGACATGGGTATCCCCCATCCCCCACAATGAAGTACCCTGCTGGTGGGTAACAGCCACTGACAAATACTGGACTATTTCTGAGCACCCAGGTGTCATGAACTGACCCAGGGTAGCCAACAAATATGTCCAGGAATTTGCCAGTGCTGTCACATATTGCCTGCTGCTGCACTGAGTGGAACAGTTTCCTGTTGCAGAAATCTTCTGCATGAGGACCATGGGGAGCCTTGATGCGGATGTGGCATCCATCAATGGCCCCCACACAGTGGTTGAAGGCTGGGCTGTTGGCAAGGTGTTGGAAGCCATGGCCAACTTCAGCACACTGTGCCAGTGAGGGGAAGTGGACCACTTTGTTCAGGTGAGTGAGGATTGTGTCACACATGCGATGGATGATGTCGAAGACGGTTGTCTTTGGCACATCAAAGACGCGGGAGACAACACTGTATGACAGTCCATGTGCCAGCCAGTAGACCACCAGGAGGACCTCCAGATCTTGCCCCCAACCATGGCTCTTCTCCCTCCTGAGGAGGGCCATTAGTGCATCAATAGATGCTCTAGACAGCCGATAATCAAAAGCCATATCCTTGGACAGATCTAAATAAATCTGTATAACGGGCACAAGGTTGTTGGGGGTGGCATATATGTTGCTCCTCTCCTGTAACAGACAAAATAAGGTTTCAAGCTGAATAAAGTTAAATAAGTAACTACTGTCGTGTTTTATTTTTCTTGTTAGACTTAATTGTGCATCAGAATTGTGTAAGGCATAACAACAGCTATGTTCTGTTTGGAACAATTTCAATTATGCTTTGATAGTATGTTTAATTGAAGCATGCCTTGTAATCTATGTCCAAAACACACATCAGCATCCTCTTACCATTTGTGAACATAATGCAGCAAGCCTCCGACGTCGTTCCCTCCTCCTGTAAATGTTCCTCTGATTTTGTTTTAAGGTATGCCACACAGCAGCAGGAAGCTCAATGTCCTCCATTTTGCTGTATGACTCTGGCATTCCCCAACTTCTCTTTTATAGACCACTAATTGAACATGAGCTCATTAGGATATATACTTCTCAGCTGGGTAGATGGGTGATTGGCCAATCTTTGAGTGCAGTGGTGTTGGGCCCTTGATTGACCTGAACCATCAGGTGTATAGAATTGGGTAGGGCACTATGGACACATCTCAATCAGTATTATGCCATTACTGCATGGTCCCCAACATAAAAAAAACAATTATAGTATACAACTTCATAGCTAAAAATGCTTAAATAAAATAACCAAAACAGGTATGTCTTGGCATTAAATATATTATCCAATGTATTATTTGTGTATTGTAATGCAGCAACCATTTATGACTGACAATAAAAGTTTGTGGGGAAAAAGTACAATAAAACCTTGGATTAAAAACTTTATTTTATACAGTCGTTGTTGGAGAATACATTTATCAGTAGTCCTGTTTGGTTTTGGTGATATATTTATCAGACTATAACCATACCATCAAAATTTCTGATTAATCCAAAATTGTCCTACAGTTCATATGTCATGCATCAATATATTTTTGTCAAATAATATGCAGTAGAGACTTACGAGGAGAGGCTGGAGGTTAAGTATATACTGGTAGAATAGTTTTATTCGGAATATGATAGTTTGCTTGTTTGATTTGCTCCACATGACATTAAAAACAGTCATAAATGCAAAACTCATCAGCTTTCAGGGGTGCCATCTTAGTGTACTTTTATGTCCCCGCCAATGTCAAAAACAAACCTACCCTTGGTAACCATAACACAAAAGTTTTATTCAAGGAAAAGGGATATGAAACATTTTAGTTAGATTATGTTTTTAATTCAACATGTTTGCAACTCAATAATGATACAGTGGTAGATTTGTAGGCCTCACATGTTATGCCTCTCATACCTTTTGACATTTATTTTCATACAACTGGCCTTCAGGAGGGTGAGTATGAACAAACTATTTTCAGTGTTTCACTTAGGCTATGTGACTGGTAACCTACTTTTCCTTTTAAAATTAAATTCTGACCTTTGTAATGAAGTCATATTCTCACTGTGAAGGCCATGTCTATATAGCTTGCATGAAACAATAGGGTCAGACCGCACAGGGCGGAATATCTGATTTTTGTAGTCCATCTTCGGGACATTGTGGTTCAATCACGGCCGACTGACGTCACTGACATCCGCCGTTGCATGATGACGTAGCTCAGTGTAAGTGCAGTCGGATTCTCTTAACAGCGCGGTTTTTATTCCTAAGTCCTGCTGAATTCTTCTACACATCTTTCCTTGACCTCATGATGTTTCCCATCGAGGTCAAGGAAAAGTGGTTGGGAAAAGACGATAGGACGGACTTTTCGAATGCAGCCTTTGTTCTTGTGGTTTGTAGGATGGGATGAGCAGCACTGAGGTATGGTCAGAGGAGCCAAGGTGGGGGTGGGGGACTGCTTTGAAAGCCTCCTTGATGTTGGTGTAAACATGGTCCAGTGTGTTAAGACCTCGAGTTGCAAAGTTTACATGTTGGTAAAAATTAGGGAGAACTTTCCTCATGTTGGCCTGATTAAAGTCTCCAGCAATGATAAAAAATCCCTCCGGGTGTGCTGACTGCATGTCACTGACAGAGCAATGTAAAGTGTTCAGAGCCTCCTTTGTGTCTGCACTGGGGGGATGTATACTGCCACGAGTATAACAGCAGTAAACTCTCTCGGTATGTAAAATGGACGGCATCTAACGGTCAGGAACTTGATGTCTGGTGAGCAGTGACTGGAGACTACTGTGGGATTTGTATACCAGTTGTTGTTGATATATACAAACACACCCCTCCGCCCCAAGATTTACCGCTGAGTGCGCTGCTCCGGTCCACTCGGAGTGTTGTTAACTCCTCCAGGGTTAAAGGGTTAACAAACTCTGTAACCAAAAAATGAGCAGACTGAAGCCGAGGCTTATTTCTGCTTATTTTAGCCTTTCCTGTTCAATCCATTAAATGACCCAGAAAATCAATTATACAGGGAAGTCGTAAGATAAGTTTACTCTGAATTATTCCTCTGAATCATGACACACTTCAGTCATTTTAAAATATGATCTCATTATTTTAACTTTGTATGTGCATATATATATATATATATATATGTGTGTGTGTGTGTATATATATATGTATGTATATATATATATGCATGTATATATATGTATGTATATACATAGATATATATATATATATATATATATATATATATATATATATTTATATATATATATATATTATACATTGTTGCCTGGTGAAAAATGTTCTTGATGGGACAGTACTGTACAACAATCAGTGTTTAACAATGATCCCACTATGATTTGACACAAACTACAGGATACCAGTGCTTCGCGAAAGTGTTATTAATTATTCCGAATAAAAATAACAGATAACAGAATGGTGCACATACAAATCAGACACACACACATAATTATATACAGTCATACTTTTACTGCCAAAAAGCTTTCGAAAACCTATATACAAAGAAATGAGTAAGGTGAACATGTGTGCATGTGTAAATTAGAAATAACTTTATACAGAAATGAGTAAGGTGAAAATGTGTGCATGTGTAAATTAACAATAACTTTATACAGAAATGAGTAAGGTGAACATGTGTGCATGTGTAAATTAACAATAACTTTATAGAGAAATGAGTAAGGTGAACATGTGTGCATGTGTAAATTAACAGTAACTTTACAGAAATGAGTAAGGTGAACATGTGTGCAAGTGAAAATTAAAAATAAGTTTATACAGACATGAGTAGGTGAAAATGTGTGCATGTGTTAATTAAAAATAATTTTATATAGAAATGAGTAAGGTGAACATGTGTGCATGTGCAAATTAAAAATAACTTTATACAGAAATGAGTAAGGTGAACATGTGTGCATGTGAAAATTAACAATAACTATATACAGAAATGAGTAAGGTGAACATGTCATGTGTTAATTAAAAATAATTTTATACAGAAATGAGTAAGGTGAACATGTGTGCATGTGCAAATTTAGATGAACTTTATACAGAAATGAGTAAGGTGAACATGTGTGCATGTGTAAATTGAAAATAACTTTATACAGAAATGAGTAAAGTGAACATGTGTAAAAAAAAAACAATAACTTTATACAGAAATGAGAAAGGTGAACATGTGTGCATGTGTAAATTAACAATAACTTTATACAGAAATGAGTAAGGTGAACATGTGTGCATGTGTAAATTAACAGTAACTTTACAGAAATGAGTAAGGTGAACATGTGTGCATGTGAAAATTAAAAATAAGTTTATACAGATATGAGTAGGTGAAATTGTGTGCATGTGTTAATTGAAAATAATTTTATATAGAAATGAGTAAGGTGAACATGTGTGCATGTGCAAATAAAAAAAAAATTACTTTATACAGAAATGAGTAAGGTGAACATGTGTGCATGTGAAAATTAACAATAACTATATACAGAAATGAGTAAGGTGAACATGTGTGCATGTGTAAATTAAAAATAACTTTATACAGAAATGAGTAAGGTGAACATGTGTGCATGTGCAAATTTAGATGAACTTTATACAGAAATGAGTAAGGTGAACATGTGTGCTTGTGTAAATTAACAATAACTTTACAGAAATAAGTAAGGTGAACATGTGTGCATGTGTAAATTAAAATAAACTATATACAGAAATGAGTAAGGTGAACATGTGTGCATGTGCAAATTAACAATAACTATATACAGAAATGAGTAAGGTGAACATGTGTGCATGTGTTAATTAAAAATAATTTTATACAGAAATGAGTAAGGTGAACATGTGTGCATGTGCAAATTTAGATGAACTTTATACAGAAATGAGTAAGGTGAACATGTGTGCATGTGAAAATTAACAATAACTACATTCAGAAATGACTAAGGTGAACATGTGTGTATGTGTAAATTAAAAATAACTATATACAGAAATGAGTTAGGTGAACATGTGTGCATGTGTAAATTAACAATAACTTTACAGAAATGAGTAAGGTGAACATGTGTGCATTTGTAAATTAACAATAACTTTATACAGAAATGAGTAAGGTGAACATGTGTGCATGTGTAATTTAAAAATAACTTTACAGAAATGAGTAAGGTGAACATGTGTGCATGTGAAAATTAAAAATAACTTTATACAGAAATGAGTAAGGTGAACATGTGTGCATGTGTAAATTAAAAATAACTTTATACAGAAATGAGTCAGGTGATCATGTGTGATGTGTAAATTAAAAATAACTTTATACAGAAATGAGTAAGGGGAACATGTGTGCATGTGTCAATTAATATCTTTATTCAGAAATGAGTAAGGTGAACATGTGTGCATGTGTGAGTTAACAATAACTTTATACAGAAATGAGTAAGGTGAACATGTGTGCATGTGTAAATTAACAATAACTTTATACAGAAATTTGTAAGGTGAACATGTGTAAATAAACAATAACTTTATACAGAAATGACGAAGGTGAACATGTGTGCATGTGAAAATTAACAATACCTATATACAGAAATGAGTAAGGTGAACATGTGTGCATGTGTAAATTAACAACTCAATACAGAAATGAGTAAGGTGAACATGTGTAAAAAAAACTATAACTTTTCACAGAAATGAGTATGGTGAACATGTGTGCATGTGTAAATTAACAATAACTTTACAGAAATGAGTAAGGTGGACATTTGTGCATGTGTAAGTTAACAACTCTATACAGAAATGAGTAAGGTGAACATGTGTAAAAAAAACTATAACTTTTCACAGAAATGAGTATGGTGAACATGTGTGCATGTGTAAATTAACAGTAACTATTTACAGAAATGAGTAAGGTGAACATGTGTGCATGTGTACATTAACAATAATTTTATAGAGAAATGAGTAAGGTGAACATGTGTGCATGTGTAAATTAACAATTTTATAGAGAAATGAGTAAGGTGAACATGTGTGCTTGTGTCAATTAAGAACAACTTTCTACAGAAATGAGTAAGGTGAACGTGTGTGCATGTTTAACTTAATAACTATATACAGAAATGTGTTAGTTTAACATGTGTGCATGTGTTAATTAACAATCAATGAGAAAGGTGAACATGAGTTTCCCAGGAAAACAAATGTGGCCAATAATTAACATTTTTTTGTATGTCGATCAAAACTTTGATTAATAATAATTCTCCTAATCATTCAAACTAACTGCTTTAATTAAGCTATAAATAACGTGTGTAATTGGTCATTTCCGATGAGTCACTTTCATGATGAAAGTATACAAAAAAAAAAACAATGAAACTAAAAGTCCACCACATACATATTTCTTCTGTCTCACCTTCATTATCCGGACGGACCTCACAGGACCGGACACTAATGTTTTCATTGATGTAGAGTTAAACATTAGATTAACACAGAAACATCAGAGCCACCAGTTTTCATTCATATCTGTAAATTTTGCCCATTTATTACCAAGTGCAGTTTTTAAGTGTAATAAAGATGCCTGATTCAAGACGCACAGAGCACACAGAGACACAATTCTCCTCCTCCATCAGCACATCTTCATCAGCTGCATATATTTATTCTGTAAATAATCTAAGTGTGGGGATTATATCAGGGCGTCTCTGACATGATCATTCAGACAAAACTTTGATTAATAATAATCCTGAGGTGGGGAGACTGCTGACTGACGTGTGCTCTCAGAAAGTATGTAAAGAAGTCAGTGTGGGTCTGTTAACATGGAAACATTGCAGATATACTTGTGCGTAATGAAGAAGGTGGGTGTTTTGGCACAATGGATGCATGAAGCAGTGACGTGGTGTCATTCTCTGATTTTTGTTAAGTTTGTGATCCACTGCTGCAGCAAACTACCGACATGTCCATTTTATCCATCACTTCATTCACAAACTCCTCCGTTCTTGGGTCACAAAGTTTACTTGATCTCCGGCACTGTCCTCTCTGTTGCACTTGCTGCATTAACAGCAGCAGCGACAGACAGCCACTCGCTGCTCTTTCTTTTGTTGGAGATTCCTGTGCTGTGAATAAAATACCTTTCCAGCCATCCACCTCATCAATGAGGACTTCAATCTCCGTCTCCTTTTTTTGGTTTTCCTTTTTGTCGTCATTGTCACACGTAAAGCGTATGATCAAAAGACTTATTTATATACCCAAATATTCATGAGGTGCTTTGCATTGACCATTTATGGTTAATTATGAGGGGCAGGATTTTCAGCTTTTCCACGTGTGCACTTCTCTAGGTGGATTCTGATTTATAAATGGAAAATTGCCTGCAGGTGTGCGTGCGAACAGTTTTATAAATCTGATTTTTTTTTTGTGCTCACGCCGTTTCTGGGTACACTTTTAGTAAGGATTCTAGCACTCTTTTCTAAATGAGACCCCAGAGCTGTTGACGTCACACACATTGTTCTAAAAGCTCCATCACATGATGAATTTGGATGTCAACATTTTCATCCATCAATGATCAGATGTTACAGCATTTCACTAATCAGTGGCTGAAGTTAGTGACATGCTGTTTTACTGATTAAACTCCACTTTAAGATCTTTACCAAGCCCCTGATTGTCTCTGTGTGTGGTGGAGTCATTTCAACAACCCCGTGTGTAAAGTATGAAATGTCTTGATCAGCCTCATCTTTTCCCCGACACACTTCTGTCACGACAGTCTTTGGGTTAAGAGTGTGTCAAACTAACCAAGGGGAAATGTAAACCAGTTTACCGTGATGTCCTATGATATGATTTTCAATGTAAAGTCTGAAGATTTCAATCCAAATAAAGCCACAGTCTCAGTCTACAGCCCAGGGGAGGAGGTAATGACAACGTTAACGCCATGCTCACTGAAGATTTCTGGAACTACATTCTTACTGACCGAGCTGTAATTACAGATATCGCTCATTGAAATGTATTTAAAGATAAACAGATCTTGATCCTGAAAACTTTCTCAGGGGGTCTACAGATGTGGTAAAGTCTATGATCAGCTGTTCAATAGCTAAATTAATTATTTTAAATTCAGGTAGCCTACTTTACAGTGTTATATTACATTGTTTGATTTGTTTTCCTGTTGATGGAAACACCAGACATAACATGTACTGTACAGTATTTCTGTAAAGCTAAATCAAGTTAATGTCTAAATTATGATAATCAGCATCCTTAATCCAGGTGAAAACAGAGTAAAGAGTTTATTGTCCCTGATTGTTCCTGTCTAAGTCTTCATTTATTGTTTCATCAGCAGTCTGAATATCTCTGAGAGCTCCTGGGCTGATTTTCAGTGTGACTGAAGGGCTGCTGGTTGGACAGAGACATGGCGGAGACTGACATGGAGAGACTCTTTTAACATTTTGGACCTTACAGTGCATTTCTATGGGCTCAGGAGGGCTTAACATGACTACGTCATACGCACTGATGTCTGCTCGGACGAGACACACAGCGGGTGAAAGCGTGAGAGATGATTTAGAGTTATTGAGTGATTTATCTGGGGTTTGTTAGTATTTTAGGAGTAAATACTGTACAAGTATTGTCGCTAATAGCATTAGTATAAATCTGGAGTCTTTCCTTGTTTTTTTTTTTTGCCTTATTTTTGTTGTAAATTCGCCATTACGTGCACATATAAACACACTCAGACTAAGGATAGGAAGTGAAAGCAAATTCCAGTGGATGATGGATAAAAACTCAATAAAAGAGAGCATATTGAGAAATGATAGAGTCTAACCCAGAGGAGGAGACATGAACTAAGCAGAAAAATCCCTCCATGGATGTGAGGACAGCAAACTGTCTTCATCTGGACAGGAACTGCTTCATGAACTTATTGTTAATAAAAACACCTGGACATGGTCGAATAAAACAAACTGGAACATGGACACTAAATGCTGTAGGCAAACAAGAATGTTTGAGTGCATGATAACAGGTGAAGTTTATGTTTTATCATCTCTAAAACATTTATGTGGTCATTTACAATTTACTTGAAGAGCAACCTGTTGAAAATTGACATTTTGTTCTTGTAATTAAAGCATTTTTAAACATAATAATGTCAAATGCTTGCCAGACCTGTTTGTTTATTTCTTATGAAGATAGGATTAATGGAATTTGTCCAAAGACATTTCCTGACACATTTATTGACAAAGACCAGGTATCCTGTTATATTTAAAGAGTTATTTAGGACCACCCGATAAGTAAGTGTTTTACTGTGGAACCAAATGTACTTTAAACATTAACTTAATTTAGCTTTACAAAAATACTGTACAGTACATATTATGTCTGGGCTGCCATCAGCAGGAAAAACAAATTTAAAAAAGCAATTTAATACTGCAAAGTAGGCTATCTGACTAATTTAGATTATCAATGTACCCATTGAACAGTCAATTGTAGCCATTACCACAACTGTTGCCCCCCCTGAGAAATTTTTCAGGGGCCCCCACTGGTATGTATGCTTATATGTGCATGTAACAACGAATATACAGCAAAGCAGTAAAAAAAAATGGCAAATATACCTCAAAACAGTAAAAAAAATGGCGAATATACGGCAAAGCAGTAAAAATATGGCACATATACAGCAAAATAGTTAAAATATGGCAAATATACGGCAAAAAAGTAAAAATATGGCGAATATACGGCAAAGCAGTAAAAAAAGGCGAATATACGGCAAAGCAGTAAAAATATGGCGCATATACATTAAACATTACAAAAATTGCAAATATACGGCAAAGCACTAAGAAAATGGCGAATTTTCATTTTATTTTGGACACATCTCTGGTATTGCAATTTTAAGATTACTTTTCCCCTCAAGAGACATCCACTCTAAAGGGGTGACTTTTCTCTGCAGGACAGTGAATTATTGTCTAGTGAGAGGGCACCAAAAATCTACAGACCCCCTTACCAGAGGTAGAACAAATGCAAAACAATACTTTTCACATGTTCTGAGCTGGGGAAGGCATCAAACAAATATATATAAATAAAAAATCATTATAAAATCCTGAAGATATCATATATTGATGAATTAAGCACTGTTTCTAATAGAACTTTGTTGGTATGTTCAGGACAATCACAGCCAAAAGTGCTTAAAAGTAAAGGAATACTGTTACCATGGACTTACATATGGCACATTTCTGCTCACTGTACTATCATGTTTGTATTACTATACTCAAAACACTGTCACACCGGTTTCCTACCCTCTGGCCACTGTAATACACAATGTGTGATAAATCAGAGTTGCTTTGTTCTACGTCCACTAGGGGTGAATCAGATATTAAAGTACTGTGGCGGTGGTGGAGTCTTCTCTCTAGCCTTTAGGGGAAAGCATGTCATTTGTCCAATAACTTGATTTAATCTACCTATGAGTACCTACAGTGCAAATGACTATAAATCAAAAACTCTTTAAGGTCACTTACATTCTCTGCCGACAATGCATTCATTTTCTGAGCTTCCTGTGGTCCTAGCTATAGCAACAAAAGAATTTCTGTGTCAATCTTCAATGTCCACAATGGAAGAAAATTACAAAAAAGGGCATCAGTAGGGACGAAACAATATACTCAACTCATGTTCCTATGCAAAACTCAAAAATCCCTGTGCATAGCAACACAGTGCTACTTCTAGGTGCCAGATGGTGCAGGATAAGCCACAGTAAAACATTAAAAAACTTCCAGCGCACACTACAGTGTCAGGACAGACACATTTTATTCAAGGAGTGTTAAAACCGGGAGAACACACGTAACGCATGTTGCTTCATCAGATTCGCTCCTCAATGTCCACAGGTGTCTGCCTAAGTAACCAGGGACACCTACACTGGGTTGCAGTAATATATTTTTACAGTATTCACTCTCTTTTGTTGAGGTGGGTTATATGAGTTGGCACAGCCGTGTGTATTTTGCATTATAGTTATCTCATTATTGTAATGTATAGAAAAAGAAGAAAATAGTACAAGTATTTAAGGCAAGGCAAGGCAAGGCAAGGCAAGGCAAGTTTATTTGTAGAGCACAATTCATACACAAGGCAATTCAAAGTGCTTTACAGAACAAGAAAAATGCATTAAAATCACAGTACAAAATAGAGTGAACATTAATCATTATAAAATCACTTTAAAAAATCAAAATACAAAATAAAATCAACAATCATTATAAAATAAATTTAAAAAGAAGAGTGCAGATCAGATACTTTCAGTCATATGCACAGTTAAACAGAGCTGTTTTGAGCCTAGATTTGAACATTGTCAGAGTAGAGGCCTGTCTCACATCTTCAGAAAGACTGTTCCAGATTTTAGCTGCATAAAACTGAAACCCTGATTCTCCATGTTTAGTCCTGACTCTAGGCACCAGCAGAAGGCCCGCCCCCGAGGTCCTCAGAGTCCGAGATGGTTCATATGGCACTAACATGTCAGAGATGTACTTTGGTGCTAGACCATGGAGAGATTTGTACACAAGCAGAGCTGCTTTAAAGTCTATTCTCTGAGCAACAGGAAGCCAGTGTAGGGACCTGAGCACAGGACTAATGTGTTCAGATTTCCTGGTTCTGGTCAGGACCCGAGCAGCAGCGTTCTGGATGTACTGCAGCTGTGTCATGGCTCGCTTGGAGAGGCCGGTGAGCAGGCCGTTACAGTAATCTAACCTACTAGAGACAAATGCATGGATAAGTATCTCTAGGTCAGGTTTAGACACTATACCTCTGATTTTGCCGATGTTTTTAGATGGTAAAAGGCTGCTGATGTTATTGATTTTATATGGCTGTTAAAGTTCAAGTCTGAGTCCATTATTACCCCAAGATTTCTAACCTGATTTGTAGGTTTTAGAGAGAGAGACTGGAGGTGACTGCTGACACTTTCTCTTTGTTTCTGTGGACCAAACACGATGACTTCAGTCTTGTCTGAATTTAGCTGGAGAAAGTTGTTCTGCATCCACACACTGACCTGTTGGATGCAGTGACAGAGTGAATCCACTGGTCCATGTTCACCTGCTGTCAGTGAGACATAGATCTGAGTGTCATCTGCATAATTGTGGTAGGACACATTAGAACTTTGTATTAACTGGCCTAAAGGCAGCATGTAGAGATTGAACAGGAGGGGTCCCAGGATTGACCCTGGGGCACCCCACAAGTCAAGGCCATGTGGTCTGAGACACAGTTACCAATTTCTACAAAGTACTTCCTGTCTTCTAGATAGGACTTCAACCAATGTAGGGCAGTCCCCGAGATGCCCACCCAGTCCATTAGTCTCTGTAAAAGGATCTCATGATCAACAGTGTCAAAAGCAGCGCTCAGATCTAGTAGGACTAAGACGGAGACTTTGCCTGCGTCAGTGTTCAGGCGGATGTCATTTGTCACCTTGATAAGAGCGGTCTCAGTGCTGTGATGGGGTCTAAAACCTGACTGGAAAACATCGAATGAGTTGTTCATTAGGAGAAAGTCAGTGAGCTGTTGGTAAACAACTTTTTCAAGGACTTTGCCTAAGAACGGCAGATTTGAGATGGGCCGGTAGTTGTTCAGTACTGTGGCATCAAGACTGCTCTTCTTTAGGAGAGGCTTTATGACCGCAGTTTTCAAGGCCTTTGGAAATGTTCCAGATTGTAGTGATGTGTTAACTATCTGAGCGAGTGGTGTTAACAAACTGCTCAGCACGGACTTTAGAAATCTAGTGGGTAAAACATCGAGGCAGCATGTGGATGAACTCAGACTTGTGATAATCTCTTGGACAGTTTTGTCAGTTACAGGTGCAAAATGAGTCAGCTCGAAGTGTTTAGGTGGCTGCAGGGTTGTTATTGGTGCTGTGGAATTGATAGAATTTTTAATAGTCTGAACCTTGTTGCAAAAGAAGACTGCAAACTCATTACACTTAGATGTGGAGATTAATTCCAATGGCAGTTGAGCTGGAGGATTTGTTAATCTGTTCACTGTTGCAAATAAGACACGCGAGTTGTTCCTGCAGTTTCCAATAATTTCAGAGAAGTACATCTCTCTTGTTCTATATAAGATCTGATTGAACATGTACAACTTTTCTTTATAAATTTCAGAATGAACATGGAGTTTTGACTTTCGCCATTTCCGCCCTCCGGCACTCCCTTTTCTGTGCCCTGACCGAGTCGTCATTCCTCCATGGTGACTTCTGCCTATTTTTAGCCATTTTAACTTTCACAGGGCAATGGTGTCCAGAACATTCAAAACACTTGAAGTAACAGAGCTCAACAAATCATCAACATTAGAAAATGAGACATTTTCAAAGTTAATCATTTCAAGGAACAGAGCACCTGTGCTGTTATTTATGTGTCTCCTCTGTACTACTGCAGTACCAGCCGGTGGTGTGGGAGAAACACACAGGTCAAAGAAGACACAGAAATGATCAGACAGGGCAACATCAACCACATTGACATTTGAAATATTAACCCCTTTTGTAATGAGCAGGTCCAGAGTGTGCTGTGCTCTGTTATGGGTGGCTCACACACATGCTGAGTCAGGCCAAAGGTTTCAAGGACAGCACTGAGCTCTTTAGCATTTCTGTCACAGACATTATCCACATGTATATTAAAATCACCTGTAATGACCAAACTATCAAAATCAGTGCATACAATTGAAAGCATCTCGGTAAAATCATCAATAAAATTTTTATAGTGTTGCGGGGGCTTGTATAGGACTATATAGAGTATGGACGGGGATAGTCTTATCTCCATTTTAAAGGACACATACTCAAATGATGAAAACACCCCAAATGACAACCTGTGCGTAACCATATGATCTCTAAATACTGCACAGACACCTCCACCCTTTTTGTTTTCTCGTGTTTCAGATTCAAATTTGAAGTTGGGTGGAGTTGATTCCATTAAAACTGCATTACCTGTGTTTTTGTCAAGCCATGTTTCAGTTAAAAACATCAAGTCAAGTTTATAAGAAGTGATCAAGTTATTAATTAAAAATGATTTGTTGGACAGGGATCTAACATTGAGCACAGCAAGTTTCAGATTAGTTGCATTAGGACAGGATATTATCTTCTTACAAGGGATATGGATTAAATTTCTCTGATTGGACAATCTAACTGTCCTTCTGTAATCTAGTCTATGTGGTGTGACTGTAGATATGGCACTCGGGGAAAATGATGTCTCACAGGGCCCCAGCTTGATATTACCTTTATCATGACTGTAAGTCCTGGGACAGCAGAGGCCCTGTTCATCCTAGCGTTTAGGGATACCAGCTCTGGGGGCAGGCAGGAAAGGAGGAACAGGGAGGAGTTTGGGTGATGGACCAGATGAGAGCCGAGGGGGAGGGGCTGGGGGAACTTGTGTTTGTGAGGGGGAGTCGAAGTTCCTGTCGAGGAACTTCGACAGAGGCACAATTTTGTACGGAGAAGAGTCTTGACTAGTTAGTGACAGTCTTGACCTTGCTATATTAGGGGTGAGGGGAACCATCTTGATCCCTGATTTGATAAGGCCTTCAAGATGGTTGGGAAGGCCCATGGGGGAAGGTGGGGATGAAAAAGAAAGGGACAAGTCTCTGGAAGGGGTAGATGCAGCAGGGGGGTCCCAGGGCTGGTCTGTGGGTAGGGGAGGTGATAGGGGTGCTGCTGGGTCTGAAACTTCTGCTAGGGCCTTCACAGACGAGTCCAAGGCCTGTGATGGGGGCCCGGGGGAAGGTGGAGCCGATGGCGGGCCTGGATCCTTTTGTGGGGCTGGTGGAGGCTGTTGTGGTGCAGCTGGTGCTGTATCCTTCACTGGGGGTGGTGGAGGTTGTTGCAGCGGAGGCTGTTGCAGTGCAGGCTGTTGTGATGGAGGCTGTTGTGGTGGAGGCTGTTGTGGCGGAGGCTGTTGTGGCGGAGGCTGTTGTGGTGGAGGCTGTGGTGGCGGAGGCTGTTGCGGTGCAGGCTGTTGTGGCAGAGGCTGTTGTGGTGCAGCTGGTGATGAAACTGCAGCAGGGATGCTTCTCTCATTCCTCCTTTCTCTCACTGGTTTCTCAGGACCCTGTCCCGGCCGATCCTGATGCCTCAGAGCGTGCAGGAGGTGCTCCGTTAGCACTCTCCTCCCACCTCTGCACAGGTGTGGACCCCTTCCCTTGAACAGGTCCTCTCGTTTCCAGAAGAGATAGAAGTTCTCAATGTAGTGCAATCCTCTGTGTGCACACTCTTTGGACAGCCATGTGTTCAGCTGAAGCAGCCGGCTGAACTTGTTTATTTTCCCGTCGATGTTTGGAAGAGGTCCACTGATGAATGTTTTGACCTCCACTTTATCAAGCTCCTTGAAAAACTTAGTGAAATCCCTTTTCAAGACTTCAGTCTGTTCCTTTCTGATGTCCACTGCACCCACGTGCACGATCAGCTGTTTGACTCCTCTGTGTGTTGACAAAACTCTTGGGAGGAGTGTTGTTATCTCAGAGACAGTGGCACTGGGATAGCAGCATGTTTGGATTCTTGTATGGTTCACGCCACTGATAGCACCGTCTCCTAGCAGCAGCGTATCTCTGACCTTGACGTTTGGTCCAGATTGTCTGTCTGCTTGCTGTCTTTTGCCCACTTTATGGCTCCTGTTTAGTGAAAACAATCCGTTTTCTCTCTGTTTGTAAGAATCATTGAATTCATTAAAATCAGTCTCTGACAGTGGCAAAAATCTGTTTGTAAGCTGTAATTCAGGTGATTTCACGTTGGTATTAGCATTGTCTTTCATCGCTTTGTGCTGCTTTGGCTTAGCACCAAGTTCTCTCCAAGATGAGGCATTTTGGTCTTTACAGAGTTTTGGAAAAGACACAGTGTCACTCAGGTCTAAGATGAAAGCAGCAGGTTTGTCACCCTTTTTACTGAAAGTAACTGTGGACTTCTTACCACCGGATGTCACTGGAAGCGTCTTGTGAAGTCCTTTTTCAGATTCTAAAGCAAAAATCCGTGCTTGTAGCTCATTAATTTCCTGTTGATATCTCCGACAGCGTCCACAGAAGGAATTTGTTTGGTTTCTTCCCCTGGACATGTCGCTGGCTCGTCAGATCCGTTAAAAGTCTTAAAATCTTCAAAATCTTGGCTTATGTAAAATAAATCATTAAATGATGGATGTAGAGATTTCTCCAATATTTGTAGAAGTAATAAAATGATTAAAATGATTAAAAAGCAGAGTTAAGAAGGAAGCAGGCTGGAGCAAGCAGGGAAACGTCTGCACTCTTCAGAAGCAGGAAGCCTTCTATTTAATACTATTTTCTTCTTTTTTTTCTATATTATGTACAGTTATATGTATTTTGCATTCATAGTCTACCAATTTATTGTAGTGGGTCTTAACAAGCACCTAAACTAATTTCTTTTTTCTCTTTTATCTATACTTCTCTCACTCTACCTCCAAATAAGAGTTGTGAGGGTGACAGCATCCTTGCAGTTGCCATTTCTGGAGGTCTAGGTAAAGTAGATGCTCCCAACGTCTCATCTTCACTGTGCGCATCATCTTGAATGTGATTCTTCTTCCTGCATTAGCAAATAAATAGGACAAATAGAATAGTGCAAGGCTGTAACTTGACTCACTTAATCTTTTCCCATTGCAACTCCATTGTTCCTTCAACTTACATTGTTCTCTGTTTACGTCTCTGTGGCTGGTCTTCTGAATCAGTCAAATCCATGAATCTTTCAGCCTCTGGCAGTTTGACTCTTGCTTCCTCGTATGTAGCTGTGAAGGTAAAGATAAATTGAGTGAACATAACAGAAAAAAAGTAGATGCAAAGTACAGAGTGTGAATTATGGCTTCCTCCTTACCTTTGCTTAATAAAATGCATACTTTGTACGGAATCCAACGTGCTCCAGGTTGTTCCTATGATCTTATTGCTTTTCTAACATCTTCACGTTTGTACGGTGGCCACAGGCAGGTGTTATTTTTAACCCAGTTTGCTGGAACTACTTCCACTGCATTTGTGGACACAAATATGACAAGGCAAAACAATTCCTTAAAGAAAAAGAACATAAACAGGTTAATAATTTCATTAAAACCATGAATTTCAAGATAAAAAATTAATTTGTAGATTTGTAGATACATTTTTATTGTACTTACCACATTAATGTAAAGGAGCCAGTGAAAACCTAAAGATATGAAATACTATATTTAAAATTAACAATAAAACATATAATGAACTGTTACAAACTAAACACTAGATTTAGCTATAATATATAACTATAATATACATTATATTTTACTATATAACTTTACAAAGACAGACAGCTGTAGGACAACAATAAGGAACAGAACACTACAAAACTGTAAAATCCAAAGGTGCAGGACAACATTTGGGCAGTCATCCCTTTCAGTGCAAGGCATACACCTGTGGAAATCCTTACCATCTGAAATTAAATCTCAAACAGAACTTTAAAAGTTCAGTGCAGAAGTTAAACGGTGGCTTAAACAGCAGCAGAAATGTGAACATTAATTTCTCACAAGTAACTATCACTAAACTATTTTAATAATCTTTGATGTTAAATGTAACTTGTGTTTTAGCTCTCATTCACTACAACTGGGTCTATTTATTTATGATATTTATTGACTGTATTCACTGTATTGCTCTATTTGTAAAATTGTATCTGTATTCTGTATAATTCATTGTACTGTAAATCCTGACCAGGGACAAAGACTGCAAATTAGCTGAAGCTAGACGTCTTATATATGTTCACATTTTCCCATTGTGGCAATGTTGTATGTATCGTCCCTGTCAAATAAACATATAAATGAATAAATAAGCTAACTATGTAGAAAGGAAGACTAAAAACCAAGTGCATGGGTTTAATTTGTGTGAGGAAGAGGGAACACTGCAAACTTGTTCCCCAGGGGCAAGCGCTCATACTTTTTCACAGGCTTGACAGTCTCAACAGAGTGCATCACAGGGCACAAGTGTGAAACAATGTATATTCCCAGCTCCCTTGAGTCAAGGGGGTAACTGTAGAGTGCTTATTTGACCTTTGTAATGGTAAAATTAATCATTCAATCATTTATTTTTATTCCACAGGTATAACTTTGATTTAAGTTAACCCCATATAACCCCTGAAGTTATTAACTATGGTCTGAGGTTCATTTTCACAGAACAGAATGCTGATGCAGGAAAGGTCAGAAATAATAACTTACAATTAGCCTCAGAGACCAAGAATGTTTTTGAGATAAATCAGATACTTGTGCCATGCTCCGTCTTCTGCATGTGAGATAAATAAAAGATGAAAGTTTCAACTTGGAGCCTAATGGGGAGGGAGTTGATGGGAAGATGGTGTGACCTGGGATACTGTCTCACATGAAAAGAAAAGGGAGGTGTTTTATGCTTAGGTATGACGTGATTGTTTAATGATTTGCCTGTATAAGAAACTGTATGTTCTTTTGTCAGGCAGAACTCTCTCTGCAGACTTGTGTGCTGTATGACAGACTTCTCTATCTTGCAAGATAATAAATATTCACTAAGACATCTTTTGACTCAAGATCCTTTATTGATCCTCAGTTTTGATCAGAAATTGCCACGACAATTCTTGGTGTACAGAAGTGTGGATTCTGACACTGGCCATCCAAGGCCCGCGAGACGGGGGCTGGCCTCCGGGACCACTAAGGTTCTGTCTCTTACCTCACTACAATACCTTTCTGAGAAGGGAGGACCGTCTCCAGACTTGGATCGTCATCTCAGGATCTGAACTGCACCCTCCACTCGGGTAAGATTGTACCCCTTTTTGGCAAAATTAACGAGGATCTATTTCTTCAGGATCATTTTTGCTGAGTCTAAGATTCTTTGCTGAATGAGGTATACCTGAGTGTGTTTTTATGAGACATTGCTGAAGGTTTAACAGTCAGACTTCTGGCTTTTGTTTTAACCAGACATTTTTATTTCTAAGCACTGAAATAAAACCTCAGACACGCCTGTTTTTTTCACTTCTAAGCACTGAAGTGAAACATCGGACACGTATTTATTTCTAAGCACTGAAATAAACTGTTCTTGTAGAACTTAAGCACTAGTTCTATTCTGAGTAATTTCTAAGCACTGAGATTACTGAACCGTGTCCAATCTGAAAACACAATTTCTAAGTACTGAAATTGTCTGCAAGTCCATTTTTATTTCTAAGTACTGAAATTGTCTGCAAGTCCATTTTTATTTCTAAGTACTGAAATAAAACTAAGAACTTAAGCACTAGTTCTAATCTGAGTAATTTCTAAGCACTGAAATTACTGGGCAAGCCTTTTGTGTCTGACCTGGTCTGGTTAGAACTGAGCATCTGATAAAACGGGTTCAAAACAGAGTAAAGAAACAAGGCCATGTCCAGAATCACACTGCTGCAAAACAATGAAAGAAAAATATGGTGATGGGTGGATACCCTATTTTCACGTATGGACTGATTGTATGGGTTTTCCTGATGAAGGCAGTTTTAGCCTAAATCAACTGACTAAACTTGAGCAAAGGCTTACTGAACATGAAAAACAAATCAGGTCAAAGAAAACGGTCAAAACAACAGATTTAGACATGATAGATGGTCACAGGGCGAGTTTAAACATGTGGAAACAAGAAGCTGAACGTAGAGAAAGCAAAAGAATGACAAAAAAAACTGCCAAAGTATGGTGATTGTCGTGTGAGAAAGGATTGTGAAAGGAGTGTGAATGCCACAACAGGTGGAATAACTGCTTTACACCACACACACACACTTTCCCCCTCTGCTCCACCTAAAACCTCTCTTTATCCAACTCTTGAGGAAATCCTGGAAAGAAGGCACTCGCTCCTGCCACGCTATGATGATGTGGTTCCGATCCCCGTGGGGAGACAGTTCGCCCTGCAGCCTCAGCCCCCTGCTGTGTCTGCTCAGCAAATACCCGAGGACATCCCCGCGCCACCCAGTCCTCCCCAGTCTCTGTCACCACCGCTCAGCCCTGCGCAGCCTCACCCCCTCCCAACAGCCGCCTCTGCTCAACCTCTCCCTGCAACTATCAGCCCTCCACAGCCTCTGCCTGCAGCTGCCATCTCTGTACAGACTGCCCTCTCAGCGATGACCCCTCCACAGCCTCTCCCCACAGCAGTCGGCCCTCTGCAGCATTTTCCCGCAGCAGTTGACCCCCCACAGCGACGACACAGCGACGCAGGGTTCCCCAGCGGTGCGTTCAGCCCACCACACACACGGTCTGGATACGCCTATGCTCAACAGTCATATTCAATGCCCATGGTGGAGTATCCGGGGCCAAACGGTGACCCGGCCTTAATGCTCCGTCCGTGGACCAACACTGACATGCTGGTAGCATCACGAGAACTGCCCCCCTTTTCTGTAGGAGGAGAAAAAATACGGAAACGCGCTGCTGTCCTTCTGCAAAGCCTGGAGACCAACTTCAACTGAGGTCCACCGTCTGGTGAAAATGACCGTTGACAGCGACACTTATATGAAGCTCCAGGGGGATCTGAAGGGAGATGTGTGGGCTAAAACGGCAAACTGGGATGATGATGGGGCCTGGGAAAAGTGGGTGACGACCCTGGTAACGGCGATGAAGGATAAATTTCCACGCAAAATAAACACAATCAAGATCCGTGAGTGCTGTCAGAGAGAAGACGAAAATGTAAAGGACTACTATTTCAGGCTGATGGATGTGTGTGAGCTGTATGTTGGTCACGACAGACCCGACTCTTTTGACGGTGCAGAGACCCCTTTCGAGGACAACCTGAAGGGGTATTTTGTTTCAGGCCTCCGCAGCTCTTTGTCTGGAGCTGTGCAGAAAAGCATCATTGGGCCATGGGGAGTCAAACGGATGAAAAACATCCTCAAGCATGCCCTACACGCTGAACTACAGGAAAAACAAGCACTGGATGACCTCAAGAAAACCCGTGAAGACGCCGCACACATGGCAAACCTGTCCCTGGTGAAGCGTGACGCTCGCGGACCCAAAAAAGGACGAGGAGGAAAAGGCAAGAACGGAGACAAAGGAGCAGACAAAAGCAATGAAAAGGAGCAAAAACAAGGGCAAACCCAAGAAGATTACGACCCAAACAAATGTTTTTACTGCAAAGAAATCGGTCACTGGATCAAAGATTGCCCAAAGAAAAAACAAGCTGACCAGGCAAAGTCTCCTTCAGACTGACTTCCAACTGAAAAGCGTGGGGAAGGTACCGCACCACAGACACAGACACACACACATGCTTTTTGCAACGAAGAAATGCTTTGCACTGATACACTGCTTTCTATGATTAATGAGACAATTGACAGGTTAGAACAGGAACAGACAACAACACCAGAAACTTATTCAATGTATCATCTAAGCCCTTATCAGCAAATGCCAACTATTACCTGTCCTCTTGATAATGTGCCTATGACCTTTATGGTTGACTCAGGAGCAACAAATTCTCTGATTAGATCAGCTGAATTATCTCCAAAACTCAGTGGTAGATGTACATGGTCTATTTCTGCCTGTGGTCAGACAGTTAAAGAGATGTTTTCTGTTCCATTATCGTGTACCTGGTCTACTGCTAATGAAAAAGTTAAGACAAAACATTCATTTTTGGTGTCCGACCTTTGCCCTATCAACCTGATAGGTCGTGATTTGATGTGCACCCTTGGTATTGTTATAACCTCAACGCATGATGGTTTAAAAATATCAAGAGCTGACCCAGACACGAGCATGATAAAGTTCAGTGCTGCTGCCCCTCTGTACATTTATCAGTGGTGGCTGGATTTTATAATGTCTCAACAGATTTTGACTGAAGCTGCAGCTGTGTTAAACCCTGACTCTGACTGCATGAAACCTGAGCATCTACACTGCACCGCACATGTCAGTTTGGGTCCAGATGATGTTTATGCAGAGAAGTTTCTCCATGATCTGGACTTAAATGACAGCATTTTGACACACACTCTGTTCTGGAACGATACAGACTGTGCAATCTCTGTGTCATTGTCAGACAAACAACACAAACTGTATAATGTGTCACATTCTTCTCCACACATATCTGTCTACAAGGCCAAACACAGTCAGTGGCGTGATTTAGGCACATTCACTCTGGCCTGCACACAGGCCCGAGACTGGTGTGAGACTGCAGACTCCACAGCCTGCTTCTCACCCTCTCTGGGTGCATACAAGCGCCCATTACAGGCAAAAATACATTGTTTACGCTCTGTTTATCTGATTGATAACCGTGACAGCCATTCAATGTGCATGACTTTGACATCAGCCACTGACATTTCTCCACTTTTGGCCGAAGTCCCAGATCATCTGTGGGCAAAAACCAAATATGATGTTGGTTTGATTAACAACTGTGAACCTGTGAAAATTGTTGCAAAATCTTCTTATCGTCCTGCAGTTCGCCAGTATCCCCTGAAGAAAGAAGCTACAGAAGGCATCAAACCGGTATTTGACTCACTTTTGGCCGCAGGCATTATTGTGCCATGTGACACTTCTCCAGTTCAAACACCCATCTTTCCTGTAAAAAAGATACGTCCTAAAGGTCAGCCAGATGAGTGGCGCTTTGTACAGGACCTACAGGCTGTGAATGCTGCCATTGATGCCCCTGTGCCAAATGTGCCAAATCCGTACACCATCATGTCACAAATACCTGCTGGTTCTCAGTGGTTCTCTGTAATTGACCTCTCCAATGCTTTCTTTTCAGTTCCAGTCCATCCAGACTCTCAGTTTTGGTTTGCGTTCCTTTTTGAGGGAAAACGCTACACCTGGACTCGCTTGTGTCAAGGTTTGACATGCAGCCCTACTATGTTCTGTGAAGCACTTTCTCGGAGTCTTTCTTCTTTGTCTCTTACAGCAAACACAGCTTTGCTGCAGTATGTGGATGATCTGCTGATAGCAGCTCCTACAAAAGAGCAGTGTGAACGTGACACCATTTCTCTTCTCAAACACCTGGCACAAGAAGGGCACAAGGCTTCTCTGTCAAAACTACAATTTGTGAGTCAGAAAGTCACATTCTTGGGTCATGTCCTGACCCCTGATGGTAAATCCTTGTCTCCTACACGCATTACTGCCATAACAAATGTGCCTAAACCTGTTACTAAGAAACAAGCCATGTCTTTTTTGGGAATGTGTTCTTATTGCAGACATTTCATTCCCAATTTCTCCATGCTTGAACGCCCTCTCCGTGACATCACTCATGCAAAAGGTCTTGCATCATCTCATCACATTACATGGACTCCAGAGGCTGAAGAATCATTTCTCAGTTTGAAAAAAGCTTTGCAGAGCCCCCCAGTTTTGGGCGTTCCTGACCCTGACAAACCTTTTGTTCAGTGTGTTGATGAAAAAAGTGGCTAAATGACCAGTGTGCTATTACAAAAACATGGCACAGATTTAAGACCTGTTGCCTATTTTTCATGCTCTTTGGATCCTGTTGCCAGAGCCCTCCCTCACTGTCTGAGGGCTGTGGCTGCAGCAGAAAAAGCTGTTTTAGCTTCAAGGGACTTTGTTGGTTTCAGTGATCTCACACTTCTGGTCCCTCATGCTGTTTCTAACTTACTGGCAGAGCAGAAAACTTCTCACTTATCAGCAGCTCGGTGGTTAAGATATGACACTACACTGCTAGATCTACCTCATGTTAAGGTTAAACGATGTACTACTCTTAACCCTGCTACTCTCCTGCCTCTACCTACAGATGGAACACCACACTGCTGTGAGACAGAAGTCTCCCTGTCCTGTTCTCCGAGACCTGACCTCCGTGACACCCCTCTTGAAAATCCTGATCTTATCTTCTATGTGGATGGATCAGCCTCACGTGATCCTGAAACAGGAAGTTGTCATGCTGGTTTTGCTGTGGTTGATGATCACACAGTAATTCACAGCTCTTCTCTACCCTCTCATTTCTCTGCACAGGCAGCTGAGCTCGTGGCACTGACTGAAGCATGCAAATTGGCAGCGGGAAAATCTGTTACCATTTACACTGATTCCAGGTATGCTTTTGGTGTTGTTCACGATTTTGGAGCTCTGTGGAGACATAGACGCTTTCTCAAGTCAGATGGTAAGCCCATTTTGCACCATGACAAAGTTTCTGCTTTGTTAGAGGCAATTTTGCTTCCTAAGCAGATTGCTGTTTGCAAATGTGCTGCTCACACTTCCTCTTCTGATCCGGTTTCTGCAGGCAATGCGAGAGCTGATGCTGCTGCGAAGTCCGCCTCGCTCCGGCCTGTGCCCCACACTTCACATCACATGCTGTCACAAACTGTTGCTTCCCTTTCTGATCTCTGCAGCCTCTCCTCGCCAGAAGAGAGAAAACTGTGGGCTCAGCACGGCTGTGTCGTGCGTGATGGTGTGTGGTACGGACCGGATGGTAAGCCCTGTTTACCTAAAAAACTGTTCCCTTGTTTTGCTAAATTGACACATGGTTTGGACCATGTATCAAGAGGAGGGATGTGTACAGCTGTCCAATCACACTGGTTTACAAAAGGCTTTTCTACAGTCGCAGCAGACTACTGTAACAGATGCATGGTGTGTGCTAAAAATAACTCAGGCAGAGTAGTCTCACTCACTCAACCTGCTGCTCATCCAGTGACTACGAGACCATTCCAGCATTTGATGCTTGACTTCATTGAACTTCACCCAAGTGAAGGTAAGAAATACTTTCTCACCATGGTAGACATGTTTTCTAAATGGGTTGAAGTATTTCCTGCAAAACATGCCACAGCTGCAGTGGTAGCCAAAGCTCTCATTTCAGAAATCATTCCAAGATGGGGCATACCAGAAAAAATCTCCTCAGACAATGGCTCTCATTTCGTCAACGATGCCATAAAGCAGGTTTCTGAATATTTGGGGTTTGACTTAAAGACACATTGCGGATATTATCCGCAGGCAGGTGGTTGCATTGAACGTCAGAATGCTATTTTGAAAAACAAATTGGCAAAAACCTGTGAAACCACCGGCCTGTCATGGCCCAAAGCCCTGCCTATTGTGCTGATGTACATGAGAATGAGAGTGCGCAAGCGACTTAACTTGTCACCTTTTGAAACTCTGTTTGCAGTGCCACCGAACATTGGAATGGGACCTCGCAGACCCCCACCAGACACCACGCTGTGCGAGGATCAGGTGATCACACACTGTATTGCATTAACAAAACTTTTGTTTGACATCCGAACTCAGGTTGCTGATGCACAGCCTAAACCAGCCAGTCAGGAGCTACACAACATAAAACCAGGTGACTTCGTGCTGGTAAAAACTTCAGGAGAAAGTCCTGGCGGCATCATCGCTGGTTGGGTCCATATCAGGTGCTGCTGACAACTCACACTGCAGTAAAGGTAGCAGAGCGTGCTACCTGGGTCCACGCCAGCCACTGCAGACACGTGCCAACCCCTGAGGACTCACAAGGGGTGACAGCTGCTGAACACAAGTCATTCTCCGAGGACCAACAAGGAGTAGAAGCTGCTGAACACTAGGCACACATAGTTTTTTCATCCAGGGTGAGGAGTGAACAGAACTGATGGACAAACTCTTCCCCCTGTAGACATAAACACTGACAACACGACATAAATGCATTGACACACACTGTTAGCTTCAGATTGTCGACTTGACAAAGGGTGACGTGCTTGTAACCTCTCACCCAGGGCTATAGGTCATAGAGGAGCAGAAGTACAGAAGAACCAACTGCTGTCGTAGGTAAGGTTCACGACAGAACGATGGATTGCCCACCCCCATGGCGCCGACGGCCATGGCATCCGATGCGCCACACAGGCCTGTGTGGCCTCCGAGGAACAACATGTGTAATTGGTGTTATCAGTTTGTTGCTTGTCCTTGTGATTTTTCTTTCAGAAATTCCAGCAAAATCATCATCGCAACGGGGACCTGAACAGACTGACAACATGACCAACACTACCACTCTAACTGACATCCCTACTTCATTTGACAATTCTACCCCATCCACTGACATCATGCCAACGGCTCAACCCAGACAAAAACGACACACAGACCAGCAGACCGGACCAACTTCTGACATGGTGACTATGACTTTTGTAGAAGGACAAACTGCATCCCTACAATTTGATTTTTGCTCTATTGCTCCATGTTCAGGTTATGACCATAGTTATGCATCGTCTGACAAATATGTGTGTGTTGCTACTTGCGCTGTTTGACTTTATTTGACAAAGGCTGTAATTGTGACAATTGGAATTTGGTCATAGCAACAACATCAGCAACAGATTGGGGCTACAATCCTAATGTTGACTTAAAACCACGTCTGTCCATCATTCAAATACCACATAGCCATAACTGTCCTGTAGGTTACTGCAATCCTCTAATCCTGAAAACTCTGGCGTTAATAACCCCTTTTCTAATTGGCTGGAGAATGTCTTTGGCAAATGGAAAACTCTGTTTCTCTCTCTGTTCACCTCTGTTTGTGTTGCGGCTGCAATTTTAGTGACCTGTGGGTGTTGTGTAATCCCGTGCCTGAGAGGTCTGGTTCTGAAACTGATTGAAACAACACTGACTAAAATAGAGTAGACAAGGCATTAAAACTCTGACTTCTATTGATGTGAACTGCCAACTGAACATATCTGACGACTCTGCATCTGTCAGCGGACTGACAGACAGTTCGGACAATGACGACTTTGACCACTACTCTGACACTATTGTCTAGGTGTTTTCTCATTATGTCTAAATGATGGCATATTTTAAACTGGCTACAGGGTGATGTGTTTGAAACTGACAGATGATTTTCACTAAGACAAAGTGTTCATTGCATTGCTTTTATTTCTTTAACACATTATTTTCTTAGTTTGTAGAATTGCACACTTACATCACTGATTTTTATTTCTAACAACACAGCATTTTACAGTTTATTTTTCTTACAATTTACAGTTTAATGTTATTCACATACATGTATTTGGTGAGTATGATTAATTTTTGCTTAGGTTCATTAGATGATTAAGAATTATCAAGAGGAGGGAATTGTAATGGTAAAATTAATCATTCAATCATTTATTTTTATTCCACAGGTATAACTTTGATTTGAATCACTCTGAGTTGATCTTATGTTAACCCCATATAACCCCTGAAGTTATTAACTATGGTCTGAGGTTCATTTTCACAGAACAGAATGCTGATGCAGGAAAGGTCAGAGATAATAACTTACAATTAGCCTCAGAGACCAAGAATGTTTTTGAGATAAATCAGATACTTGTGCCATGCTCCGTCTTCTGCATGTGAGATAAATAAAAGATGAAAGTTTCAACTTGGAGCCTAATGGGGAGGGAGTTGATGGGAGGATGGTGTGACCTGGGATACTGTCTCACATGAAAAGAAAAGGGAGGTGTTTTATGCTTAGGTATGACGTGATTGTTTAATGATTTGCCTGTATAAGAAACTGTATGTTCTTTTGTCGGGCAGAACTCTCTCTGCAGACTTGTGTGCTGTATGACAGACTTCTCTATCTTGCAAGATAATAAATATTCACTAAGACATCTTTTGACTCAAGATCCTTTATTGATCCTCAGCTTTGATCAGAAATTGCCACGACACCTTGTACTTCTGGTACATGGCATATTCTCTGCCATCATATGCAACTATGTTCTGCACAGAAGCAATTTTGCCATCGATGACACTACAGTCATCTTTACTTGAGGTTTTTAGAATGATTCTGTCAGCTGTCAACTGCTTGAACTGACTGACATTGCCAGAAATCCACTCTGGTACTGGCCCATCTTGATGTGGTGTTTTTAAAGAGGTTCCCTGCTGATCGGATGAATCAAAGTTGCTACTACTCTGTTCCTGTTCAGATAGCCTACGAATAACCTGTGTCAGAGGTTTGTCAGCTTTTCTTATCATTCTCTTCAGCTCACCCAGCAAGTTCTCAAATGGGAACCCAGAGATAGTGTCTAAATGATCATGTACCTTTCCATCATCAGCAAGATGCACTAATCCATGAACATTGTAAACTAATTGGCCTGTGCCATAAAGCAACCCATAATGCTTAACAAATGACAGAAGAAAATGATGAGCCAACTGGTTCATTTGTAAACAATACTGCGGGCTAATCAAAATATAGATAGCAACAGAGAGAAGCATGAAGTTGTCATATATTTAAGGCAGCAAGACACAAAACTACTGGACCAGTGAACAGCAAAAATTGTCGCAGCTCAGTTGCTTTCCACCTATGCCGCTCACTAAGTGCCCGAGGCTTCCTGACAAATTCAGATGGAATATGATGTGCCAGTGCCAATATTTTTTCAGAGGTTAGGGATGCTTGAAGGGATGAAATTCTGGAACGCAGCAAGCCAGTAGTATCAACCCACAACTCAAGAAGACGCCTCATAACACCCAGGCACACTAAATGCATGTAATCATGTGGAAAACCATCAACCATATCAATTCCAGTATTTTCAAGAGGAGAATGAGTCAGGTGGTGATCTTCATCTGTTCCTAATCGAAAAGATTCATCTGTTCTACGGGTTGCAGTTGCCTCAGGAAAAGTCATACAGTGATTTGTGTATGTTCCTCTTTGTGAGCACTTGTCACAGCCATAATATCCCGTGTGGGACTTGATACCTTTGATAAACGCCCTTGCTAGAGCATCGCAAATTACAGAGGAAACTTTCAAGAAAAATGTTTCCCCTGACAAATACAGCCGGCACTCAAGTTTTTCAACTCTTGAACTAAATGTTGTAGATAGTCATTGAGTGTTTTTGGCTTTGTTGTACCACAAAACAATGCGATCACAAAGGGCTTCTTGGAGACCATTGATAATTTGTCTAAGATGGGCCAAAACTGAATGGAGGAGCTTTTAAAAAGAGGCAATCCATCAAAATTGAGCTGCAACTGAAATACAGTGTGTTCTGGAAAAGCTTACAATAATCTGGTGAACTTTCTTTGGACAGCATTTACTATACCAAAATAGTGAAATGAGCCACCAGCAAGCATTTCCACTTTGTAGTCAGTCTTTGTTTTCAGAAGTGACCTTCCATCCTTTGGCAGGAAGGGAAAATGGATCCTGAGAATTGACAATAAGGCTGACAGAGCCACTAAAGACACTCCAAACCTAACTGCCCAGTCAGCTAAGCTGCCCAATAAACTTTCAGAGTCTCTTACCACACTACGACCAGCATTATAGCCACTCCAGTCTTCACTATCAAGACATCCCTCCTCAACTAGCACCATCTGTTCAACTTGGGTATCAGGTTCTTCCATCCCTTCAAGGCATCCTTCCCTAACAAATTCAGTCTCATTGTCATCATCATAGCTATCAATAGCTTCACATTTGCCCTGCTTGTCATTTTTGTCATCTAGTTGGTGCAAAAAATGATCAATTCTTGTTCTGGCTCTTTATTTTCCTACGCTCATTATAATTCAAGTCACCTGTTTTTCCAGTACACCCACGTAAGCCAATCACCGCTCAGTACACTCTAAAAAGTAATTCAGAGTATCTGTTGACACCACTTGATTTAATACATAAATGCAATTTAAAAAATGTAATTAACTGATTTAGATAAACATTCTAAGTTGCTAACTTTATTTTTTAAGCTGTGATCAAATAATAATGTTGGTAATTACATAAACTTGCTACTGTATGGTCATTGCTCTCAATTTTGTTTTGTGTATTTCATGTCACCCTTTCTTTGTCCGAAACTATGTGTAATTTTATTTTTATTTTCTCTCAAATGCATGCTGCTACCCTTGTACTTACCCTGTACTGCTGCAAAACCTGAATTTCCCCTCTGGGGATCAATAAAGGCTTATCTTATCTTATCTTAACTTAATTTAACGTGTCATATACACTCAAATTTCTTAACTGGTAAGCTTAAAACAAAATTCAAGTTGCCATAACTTAATAATCTTAGTTTGATAACTCAATTGTTCTCTACATTGACTGTTCCATTTTAAGTTCCATCTCCTACCCAAACAACAGAATAAGACAGGGCAGGAGGCAGTTGCTAAGGCAACATTTCATGGTGAGTAAAATGTTTTTCTAATTGTTCTACTAAAGTAATGGGTTAAAATTTGTTACAAGGGACTTTCGTTGAGATAATGAAAACTTAGCTTGTGTGACTGCTAGCTAGCCTATAGCACTGTTACCACATGTTAGTTTTATTCTTCTCCTGAGCTAGTTTAGCCATGTAACTGCTAAATACAGCACTGTTACCCAGTATATCTGTCTATCTATCTATCTATCTATCTATCTATCTATCTATCTATCTATCTATGTAGAAAGGAAAGATGAACAAATGTTTTAACTGATTCTCTTATATTATTCAACATAACATGGTCAAGATACAAACAAAAAATCAGGATGTACTTTACAGACAAATTTAACCCTTGTATGGTATTTGGGTCTGTGGGACCCGTTTTCAGTTTTCATCGAAAGAAAAAATGATACAATTAATTATTTTTTCAACCTGAAATTCATTGGCTTTGGCTCATTTTCTGTGAAGAACATAAATCAAAACACATTTTCTCTGACAGCATACTATACACCCACCCTACGCATTCATATTACATACAGGGTGTTTGGGTCCACTGGACCCGGGGCTAATAAAAGTGTGGAACGTGTAGGTCCTGTGTACCCCCATTCTGTCTTCCTCCTTTCTGGGGCTACTGACAGTGTTTTCTGCCCCTCCTGCTCCTGCACAAGTTTGTGTGTGTGTGTGTGTGTGTGTGTGTGTCTGTTTGTTTGTGTGCATGCGTGCGTGTGTGCTTGAAAGTTGAAACATTGTCGAAAATTCAACAAACACCATCTACTCTTACATTCCTGCACATTTTCCCCTTTTGTCTTGAGGGAACCAAACTTTTTTCGCATAGGCTGTGTCTGAAATGGCATACTAACGTACTACATACTCATGTGTATATACTGTATACTACATACTATAAGTATGATTAGGATATCAACTGTTCACACTGTAGTATACTACTAAATTTCCCATGATGCATTTCAAACCTCCAACGACAAAAATCAGAAGCACACCAGGCTATCAAATATCTCATACAAGTAAGTATAAGTAAGTAAATAAGTTGAGAGAGCATTTTAGTCACCACGTAGAATACTAAAATGTGGTCATTTGAGCCATAAAACGCACAGATACAAATTTCATACATTCCGCTATGCGCGCCATTATGCTATTGAAGAAACTTCCGGTCGGCTCCAAAACAAGAGCTCATTTACAAAAGAGATAATAAAAGACGCGTTTATTTTGAAAATGGAAAGTTTGCTAGTGGCCGATTTTTAGCTGAATGCCGGTCGGTCTTGCTTGACTCAATGCATTATAGGCTCGCAATGCATTATGGGGCGTTTGAGTGGGGCTAGTATGCCCACCTCGCATGCTTAAAATTTTTTCCGATATAGTATACATCTGGGTATTTCTCGCACACTCAATCTTTTCATACTATCTAATGTGAACACACTAAATACTCATTTTGATGTCACACTTAGTATGAGTAGGACGTCAGTATGCCATTTCGGACACATCCATACACTATCCCACCTGCAAATGGTGTGTGCGTGTGTGTGTGTGTGTGTGTGTGTGTGTGTGTTTGTGTGTGTGTGTGTGCACTCGTGTTTCTTACTTGGTGGGGCCACACCCCCAGTAGCCCACCAACGGTATGAGGCCCTGAATCCTTGTGGGGCCAAAATGCTGGGCCCCAGAACGTTTAATGCTTTAAAGCTGTTCAGGAGCCTTCTCTAATGCTCCTCATGCTTTTTTCTTACTTGGCCCACAAGGTGACAAAAACTGGAAATGTGTGTGTGAAGTGTGTGTGCTCTCTGGCCCCCTGCAGTTGGTTTGGTGTAACTGCAGCCTCACACACACTTCCTGAAGAGTGTGTGATCTTAGCCAATCAGACGCCTTTGGACATGTAAGCATCATAGTCTCAAGGGACTTTATGGGATTTGTCTGAGAGTTGAAACACAATATTCACAACACAGAGCAATGCTGTGCCAGGAACTGAAGAATTTAAAAAAAATAAGGTAAGTTTATTTTTTTCTTACATTATTTTACTATATAGAGTTTTGTGGGACAACAAGAAACAAATAGTATTTGATATAGATGCTTATTTTAGCTGCAAAGATTAGCCACAGGTTAATGGTCTTCAGTTAATATTTAAATTAACAACATAAACATGTTTAAATTGATTACATTAAGCAGACAAATATTAGAATATGTGAATATAGAAAGCATTTTCCGTGGATACTAATATGAAAGACAGTTTTTGTTATCTTTAGCTTGTTAGCTGCTAACCATTAGCTTGGAGACAGCTATGCTTTGCATTGGGCTGGGCACGTCTCTGCAGCATGGCTACTTAAGTCAGTGAATATTCATGAGATGGCCGGGCTGGGGTAACGGAGACGATCACAAGAGTGTTAGAGTGTGCTGTCATACGTGAATAGATGTCTGATAAGGTATTTGTTTAATGTGTTGTTGCTGTTTCTACTTAAATACTTGTGTTAAGTTTATTATGGATGTGATTTACGGTAGAAGATGTGGTGCCCAGGTGAATAAGAGCTAAGTGCTAACCATGTTCAACGCAGGCTTGAATGGGGCGTCTGATCACACTGAACGCCACATGTAAGGTTAAAAACCTGACATACGGCCAGGTACAGCTTTGTAACACAAACTCTGTACTTCGATCTATGTAATATGTGTCACGGTAGGCTCCGACCTGGCCAAAGAAGCTACCTGTCGGCCAAGAATCCGTCCAGTTAGCTAAGCTAACCGTGAGCCCGAGGCTCCTGCCCGGACAGGTAAGCTAGCCGTAGCCGAGGCTGCGCCCAGTTAGGTAAGCTAACCGAAACCGAGGCTCGGCCGGACAGGTAAGCTAGCCGTAGCCGAGGCTGCGCCCGCTAGGTAAGCTAGACGTAGCCCGCTACTTCGCCCGGATATGCAAGCTAGCCGTAGCCGAGGCTGCGCCCGCTTAGGTAAGCTAGACGAGCCCGATACTCCCGCCCGACACGTAACCTAACCCTAGCCCGAGGCCCGGCCCGACAGGTAAGCTAGACGTAACACGAGGCTAAGCTGAGCCGGAGGCTCGAGCCTGCTTTGGGTAATTTCAGTACGCCGCGCTTGATCACGTAGTATCGCGGAAGGGTCTTGCCTGGTCAGGTAAGCTAACTATGGTCCGTGCCCTTCTTGAAGTAAGGCCTTATTCGCGCTGTTAAATAGTCATCCGGTGTTATTATTTAGGGGTGGATGATCAGTGTCAGTCACAATAGTTGAAGCAGGATGTTGGAATAGTGTTACTATATGCTGTGCTCTCATAATTGAGAAAATAAATACAGTGAATAAGATAATGTTTAACTTAAATTAAATAAAATGTAATGCTACAGTGATAAATGTTAAATGAATATCATCAACAATGGAACACAAATGTGTTCCTAACATTACTGAATTACTTAATGAGCAATTTGTTTTCTTACATAGCTCAGCTGTTTAATGATATAAAATCATTTTCACAGAGCCATGATGTCCAAAAGGAAGGCCAGGATAAAACCTGTCGAAGATGCAATGTCATACATTCTGTCTGGGAGAGACAAGCCAGGGTTTGCAGAGAAATGTATCAATAATATCAAAGGTATGATCTCAAGCTCATTTGGTAGCTGCAAATTACAGCAGCACATTTTAATTATATTCTTTAGCACAAATGAAGAAAGGTTTAAGTTATTTTCAAAAGATATGTCATGGAAATATCTGCCTTCAATCTGTTTTGTTAAATTCCAATACAGTTAGTGAAAGATGTGTCGAAAAGTGTTGGATTTCCATCAGAGAGTTTTTTTAGTACACACTAGTGAAATTAAATATAGTAATTTAAAGTTACTGGTATTGTTTTTGCTCTGTGCATAATGTCCAACATATTCAGATGTCATTAAGGTAAGTGATGGATCAATAGAAGATTGTATTGAAAATGAGAAAAGTCTGATCACTGTGCAACTGGGGATAAACAAAAGAATAATTTTGAAGTTAATTCATAGTAGTCATACAAAAGAAGAACCAGAATACAGGCTTGTAGGGCATGTGGTTATCATAGGATGGTCCCTGTTAAACAGAAAATCCTTATATTTAAAAAGTCATGGAATGTAGAAACCTTTTTGCATGCTGTATTGGAAAGGTTAAGGCTACTTGGCATGACTTCTACATAAGTTTATTTAATTCTTTGTCTTTATAGGAAGAGGAGTGTTTGCTACTAAACCAATCAAGCAAGGTTCTTTTGTGTTGGAGTACAGGGGTGAAATCATATCAGCAGAAGAATGCCAATCAACGATGTCACTGATGGTGAGTAAATCAGATGCATTTTTGGTCACAATTAGGCCTGAAACATGTTCAAATATTTAATAAATGAATAAGTAAAATATTAGACTTAATGGGCTTTGAATCTCAAGTGGCTCTTCAAATAAAAGTTTTAAGATATATTTTATAAATTTTGTATTTTGAGTAGCACAAAGTTTGTCATATTGTTTTTGTTTGTCTTTAGTATTGATGGGTCCAAGGAAGATGGTTCCTTGGAATATTAGTGACTGACAGCCACAAATCTCCAAACTGCACCATGAAAAAGTTATAGTAAACAACAGGCCACATTTTTGTCTGTTTGCTGTGAGGAACATAGAAATAGGAACTGAACTTGAATACAACTATGGTGATTCAAAATGGCCATGCTGCAAAAGTTGAGCTTGTTAGATCATGCGTTGGTTACACGGCATGAGTTTAGAGGTGGTAGTTTCACTTTACACAACTTTTTGTCTATTCAGTGAGAATTTTTGAGTCTTAGTTGGACCAGTGTTCAAATTATATTTGAAGAAAAAAATAATAGTGACATGGGAAGTTCCTGAAACTGGCTGATGGACAAGAAACATGTCATGCACACCATTCCTATTGATGGCTGTATAACACTTTCTTTATTATTAAAGAAACTGTCTACACAAGGCCAAAACCAGGGTTCAAAGAGTGGTGTGTTGGTGCTAAAGAGATGCTTTACAGACATGAAAACAGTCCAAACTTCTATGGCCATTTCTGCTTTATTTTTATGTAGAAATGGTTCTTAAAGACAAGTGTCCTGAATGTAAAAAATAAAGAGTATTATTGTGCTGTTTGAAAGATAGGGTGAGCAAACTTTTGTGACCAGTAATTAAACCCAGTCTGATGATTCCTGTGACAGCTTACGGCCTTCTTCTTTCTGTCTAAACACTAGGGGACATCCAAACAGGCTGCAGCACCTGAGGAAGAGGTGGCTGTGCCTCCTCTTAATCTGTCTACTCGTGTTTCTGATGATGCTACTATTCCAAAGGTAATAAAAATAATAAATGTGGATGATTTCTGGACAGGGTAAACTACTAACTTGATTGATCAGCTTCTACTTGGTGTCCATTTGGTCAGATGATCTGTTTCACACATGCACCAGTCCCTGTTGATGTCCTTATGGGGCCCTGTATGGTACTCTTCCTACAAAAGAACTTTTACAACTTTTCTCTTCCACACACACACCAGTCTCAGTTCATGTCCTCATGGGGCCCTCCGTCTGGACCTCTCTATAACTGATTGTTAACCTACAGGACAACACTTGTCAGCATCTAAACTAAAGTATTAACTACATGAATAAAGCCCCTACTGAGCTGCAGTATGATAAAGAAAATATTTGATAGTGACATCCTTTTTTTAGCCCCTTTTATGATGTTCAGATAGGGAGATTTTTAACTTGACCGTCATAAGGCAACATATTCATATATCTTTGTGATCTGTTATTATATTAAATCATATGATTCCTGTCAGACCTCACTGCCCACTTGTCTGTATCTTAACACCTGCTTTATTTGTTGTCCATTTGGTCAGATGACCTGTTTCACACACACACCAGTCTCAGTTCATGTCCTCATGGGGCCCTCCGTCTGGACCTTTCTATAACTGATTGTTACACTACAAGACAACACTTCTAAGCATCTAAACTAAAGTATTAACTACATGAATAAAGCCCCTACTGAGCTGCAGTATGATAAAGAAAATATTTGATAGTGACATCCTTTTTTGAGCCCCTTTTTGGATGTCAAGATGAGGAAACTGTTAACTTGACCCTCATAAAGCACCATATTCAGATATCTTTGTGACCTGTAATTAAACCCAGTCTGATGATTCCTGTGACAGCTTACGGCCTTCTTCTTTCTGTCTAAACACTAGGGGACATCCAAACAGGCTGCAGCATCTGAGGAAGAGGTGGCTGTGCCTCCTCTTAATCTGTCTACTCGTGTTTCTGATGATGCTACTATTCCAAAGGTAATAAAAATAATAAATGTGGATGATTTCTGGACAGGGTAAACTACTAACTTGATTGATCAGCTTCTATTTGGTGTCCATTTGGTCAGATGATCTGTTTCACACATGTACCAGTCCCTGTTGATGTCCTTATGGGGCCCTGTATGGTACTCTTCCTACAAAAGAACTTTTACAACTTTTCTCTTCCACACACACACCAGTCTCAGTTCATGTCCTCATGGGGCCCTCCGTCTGGACCTCTCTATAACTGATTGTTAACCTACAGGACAACACTTGTCAGCATCTAAACTAAAGTATTAACTACATGAATAAAGCCCCTACTGAGCTGCAGTATGATAAAGAAAATATTTGATAGTGACATCCTTTTTTTAGCCCTTTTTATGATATTCAGATAGGGAGTCTTTTAACTTGACCGTCATAAGGCAACTTATTCATATATCTTTGTGATCTGTTATTATATTAAATCATATGATTCCTGTCAGACCTCACTGCCCACTTGTCTATATCTTAACACCTGCTTTATTTGGTGTCCATTTGGTCAGATGACCTGTTTCACACACACACCAGTCTCAGTTCATGTCCTCATGGGGCCCTCCGTCTGGACCCCTCTATAACTGATTGTTAACCCACAAGACAACACTTCTAAGCATCTAAACTAAAGTATTAACTACATGAATAAAGCCCCTACTGAGCTGCAGTATGATGAAGAAAATATTTGATAGTGACATCCTTTTTTTAGCCCCTTTTATGATGTTCAGATAGGGAGATTTTTAACTTGACCGTCATAAGGCAACATATTCATATATCTTTGTGATCTGTTATTATATTAAATCATATGATTCCTGTCAGACCTCACTGCCCACTTGTCTGTATCTTAACACCTGCTTTATTTGTTGTCCATTTGGTCAGATGACCTGTTTCACACACACACCAGTCTCAGTTCATGTCCTCATGGGGCCCTCCGTCTGGACCTTTCTATAACTGATTGTTACACTACAAGACAACACTTCTAAGCATCTAAACTAAAGTATTAACTACATGAATAAAGCCCCTACTGAGCTGCAGTATGATAAAGAAAATATTTGATAGTGACATCCTTTTTGAGCCCTTTTTGGATGTCAAGATGAGGAAACTGTTAACTTGACCCTCATAAAGCACCATATTCAGATATCTTTGTGACCTGTAATTAAACCCAGTCTGATGATTCCTGTGACAGCTTACGGCCTTCTTCTTTCTGTCTAAACACTAGGGACATCCAAACAGGCTGCAGATCTGAGGAAGAGGTGGCTGTGCCTCCTCTTAATCTGTCTACTCGTGTTTCTGATGATGCTACTATTCCAAAGGTAATAAAAATAATAAATGTGGATGATTTCTGGACAGGGTAAACTACTAACTTGATTGATCAGCTTCTATTTGGTGTCCATTTGGTCAGATGATCTGTTTCACACATGCACCAGTCCCTGTTGATGTCCTTATGGGGCCCTGTATGGTACTCTTCCTACAAAAGAACTTTTACAACTTTTCTCTTCCACACACACACCAGTCTCAGTTCATGTCCTCATGGGGCCCTCCGCCTGGACCTCTCTATAACTGATTGTTAACCCACAGGACAACACTTGTCAGCATCTAAACTAAAGTATTAACTACATGAATAAAGCCCCTACTGAGCTGCAGTATGATAAAGAAAATATTTGATAGTGACATCCTTTTTTAGCCCTTTTATGATATTCAGATAGGGAGTCTTTTAACTTCACCGTCATAAGGCAACTTATTCATATATCTTTGTGATCTGTTATTATATTAAATCATATGACTCCTGTCAGACCTCACTGCCCACTTGTCTATATCTTAACACCTGCTTTATTTGGTGTCCATTTGGTCAGATGACCTGTTTCACACACACACCAGTCTCAGTTCATGTCCTCATGGGGCCCTCCGCCTGGACCTCTATAACTGATTGTTAACCCACAAGACAACACTTCTAAGCATCTAAACTAAAGTATTAACTACATGAATAAAGCCCCTACTGAGCTGCAGTATGATGAAGAAAATATTTGATAGTGACATTCCTTTTGGAGCCACTTTTTGATGTCAAGATAGGGAAACTGTTAACTTGACCTCATAAAGCACCATATTCAGATATCTTTGTGACCTGTAATTATATCCAGTCTGATGATTCCTGTGACAGCTACGGCCTTCTTCTTTCTGTCTAAACACTAGGGGACATCCAAACAGGCTGCAGCACCTGAGGAAGAGGTGGCTGTGCCTCCTCTTAATCTGCCTACTCGTGTTTCTGATGATGCTACTATTCCAAAGGTAATAAAAATAATAAATGTGGATGATTTCTGGACAGGGTAAACTACTAACTTGATTGATCAGCTTCTACTTGGTGTCCATTTGGTCAGATGATCTGTTTCACACATGCACCAGTCCCTGTTGATGTCCTTATGGGGCCCTGTATGGTACTCTTCCTACAAAAGAACTTTTACAACTTTTCTCTTCCACACACACACCAGTCTCAGTTCATGTCCTCATGGGGCCCTCCGCCTGACCTCTCTATAACTGATTGTTAACCTACAGGACAACACTTGTCAGCATCTAAACTAAAGTATTAACTACATGAATAAAGCCCCTACTGAGCTGCAGTATGATAAAGAAAATATTTGATAGTGACATCCTTTTTAGCCCTTTTATGATATTCAGATAGGGAGTCTTTTAACTTGACCGTCATAAGGCAACATATTCATATATCTTTGTGATCTGTTATTATATTAAATCATATGATTCCTGTCAGACCTCACTGCCCACTTGTCTGTATCTTAACACCTGCTTTATTTGTTGTCCATTTGGTCAGATGACCTGTTTCACACACACACCAGTCTCAGTTCATGTCCTCATGGGGCCCTCCGCCTGGACCCCTATAACTGATTGTTAACCTACAGGAAAACACTTGTCAGCATCTAAACTAAAGTATGAACTACATGAATAAAGCCCCTACTGAGCTGCAGTATGATAAAGAAAATATTTGATAGTGACATCCTTTTTTGAGCCTATTTTATGATGTTCAGATAGGGAGTCTTTTTATCTAGACCCTAATAAAGCACCATATTCATATATCTTTGTGATCTGTTATTATATTAAATCATATGACTCCTGTCAGACCTCACTGCCCCCTTGTCTATATCTTAACACCTGCTTTATTTGTTGTCCTTTTGGTCAGATAACCTGTTTCTCACACACACACACACACACCAGTCTGTTTGTGTCCTCATGGGGCCCTCTGGACCTCTCTATAAGTGATTGTTTACCTAACCTTTCTACAACTGTTTCATGTATCCATATTCAAACTTTCTAAACTGCTGCATGATGATGAAAACTTTTAGATAAAGAACTGTGCAGCCTTTTTTCTGATGTTGAGAGTTTATGAGACTCCCACAAAATAGTTTTACTTGGCCACAAGTTTTCCAGTTATTTAAACAATCTCATTACATATGAAAACATTTATATATTTTTAGTCCAGGAACAATGATAATAATTACTTGGTGACAGACTTTTCCCCCTAGATCTTTGAACTGTCATTCATTTTGATAGATTGTGGAAAGGAATGACCATGTACTCTGTTTGCAGATGAAAAATTACCAGTTTATTCCGATGCCTCCTGTGATTCAAGTGATGAAAGCAAAGAGGTCCCATCTACTCAGTCTAAGTCTAAGGTGGCTTCACAAAGGCCAAGGAGAGGCTGCTTCCCTCCTGTAAGTCCTGTAACTACTTTTCTGAGGGTTGTTCCTCCTAGACTTGAAACAGATGATGCAGTCATAAAGACTATCATCCATGAGCATTTCTGTTGCTCTTGCAGTTTTAATGTTTGAAGGTATTTGTATGTCATTGTTTTAAGTTACTAATGGTATCTACCGGATATATAAGTAGATTTGTTTTTTCTAGTATAAATTTAATAGTTCATTCTTTTTAAATGTGAGTTCCTTAGTCAGATGTAGATCAACAGTATTTCTCTTCATATGTGAATTTAGTCATCTTAAAGCACCCTGAATTTTGCTCCTACTACTCTGAATGTTCATCATTTAAACATGTGTTTAACTATTTAAACTGCTATTGATTTTAATCATATTTGGTATGAGTGATTGAGGAGGTTGCCGTATTAATTTAGGTTTTCTTTTTCTTCTCAAGATGCAAAAGATTCTTGTAGGATCAGATGCCTCAAGTGTAGATATCGGAGAAGAGTATATCCCAGGTCCCATGGAAGAGAGCACAGACAGTGACTGCAGCTTAGAAATACCCATGACAAATAAAAATATGAACAAAGTATCTACTGTTTCAAAAAGATGCAAGACTTCTAGGAAGAATAGGTTCAAGTCCTCCAGTCAGAGCCAGTTTGAGTCCTCCAGTCAGAGCCAGTTTGAGTCCTACAGTCAGACCCAGTCAAGTCCTCCAGTCAGAGCCAGTTTGAGTCCTCCAGTCAGAGCCAGGTCAAGTCCTCCAGTCAGAGCCAGTTTGAGTTCTCCAGTCAGAGCCAGTTTGAGTCCTCCAGTCAGAGCCAGGTCAAGTCCTCCAGTCAGAGCCAGTTTGAGTCCTCCAGTCAGAGCCAGTTTGAGTCCTACAGTCAGACCCAGTCAAGTCCTCCAGTCAGAGCCAGTTTGAGTCCTCCAGTCAGAGCCAGGTCAAGTCCTCCAGTCAGAGCCAGTTTGAGTTCTCCAGTCAGAGCCAGTTTGAGTCCTACAGTCAGAGCCAGGTCAAGTCCTCCAGTCAGAGCCAGTTTGAGTCCTCCAGTCAGAGCCAGTTTGAGTCCTACAGTCAGAGCCAGGTCAAGTCCTCCAGTCAGAGCCAGTTTGAGTCCTACAGTCAGACCCAGTCAAGTCCTCCAGTCAGAGCCAGTTTGAGTTCTCCAGTCAGAGCCAGTTTGAGTCCTACAGTCAGACCCAGTCAAGTCCTCCAGTCAGAGCCAGTTTGAGTCCTCCAGTCAGAGCCAGGTCAAGTCCTCCAGTCAGGTCAGAGCCAGTTTGAGTCCTACAGTCAGAGCCAGTTTGAGTTCTCCAGTCAGAGCCAGTCAAGTCCTCCAGTCAGAGCCAGTTTGAGTCCTACAGTCAGACCCAGGTCAAGTCCTCCAGTCTTCCAGTCAAAGCCAGTTTGAGTCCTCCAGTCAGAGCCAGGTCAAGTCCTCCAGTCAGGTCAAAGCCAGTTTGAGTTCTCCAGTCAGAGCCAGTTTGAGTCCTCCAGTCAGAGCCAGTTTGAGTCCTCCAGTCAGAGCCAGGTCAAGTCCTCCAGTCAGGTCAAAGCCAGTTTGAGTCCTCCAGTCAGAGCCAGTTTGAGTTCTCTCAGTCAGATCCAGTTTGAGTCTCCAGTCAGAGCCAGTTTGAGTTCTCCAGTCAGAGCCAGGTCAAGTCCTCCAGTCAGAGCCAGTTTGAGTCCTCCAGTCAGAGCCAGTTTGAGTTCTCCAGTCAGAGCCAGGTCAAGTCCTCCAGTCAGGTCAAAGCCAGTTTGAGTCCTCCAGTCAGAGCCAGTTTGAGTTCTCCAGTCAGAGCCAGGTCAAGTCCTCCAGTCAGGTCAAAGCCAGTTTGAGTCCTCCAGTCAGAGCCAGTTTGAGTTCTCCAGTCAGAGCCAGGTCAAGTCCTCCAGTCAGGTCAAAGCCAGTTTGAGTCCTCCAGTCAGAGCCAGTTTGAGTTCTCCAGTCAGAGCCAGTTTGAGTCTTCCAGTCAGAGCCAGTTTGAGTCTTCCAGTCAGAGCCAGTTTGAGTCCTCCAGTCAGAGCCAGTTTGAGTCCTACAGTCAGACCCAGTCAAGTCTTCCAGTCAGAGCCAGTTTGAGTTCTCCAGTCAGAGCCAGGTCAAGTCCTCCAGTCAGGTCAAAGCCAGTTTGAGTCCTCCAGTCAGAGCCAGTTTGAGTTCTCCAGTCAGAGCCAGTTTGAGTCCTCCAGTCAGAGCCAGTTTGAGTCCTCCAGTCAGAGCCAGGTCAAGTCCTCCAGTCAGAGCCAGTTTGAGTCCTCCAGTCAGAGCCAGTTTGAGTCCTCCAGTCAGTTTGAGTCCTCCAGTCAGATCCAGTTTGAGTTCTCCAGGCAGAGCCAGTTTGAGTTGTCCAGTGAGAGGCAGGTCAAGTCCTCCAGTCAGGTCAAAGCCAGTTTGAGTCCTCCAGCCAGAGCCAGTTTGAGTCCTCCAGTCAGAGCCAGGTCAAGTCCACCAGGCAGGACAAAGCCAGTTTGAGTTCTCCAGTCAGAGCCAGTTTGAGTCTTCCAGTCAGAGCCAGTTTGAGTCCTCCAGTCAGAGCCAGTTTGAGTCCTACAGTCAGACCAGTCAAGTCCTCCAGTCAGAGCCAGTTTGAGTCCTCCAGTCAGAGCCAGGTCAAGTCCTCCAGTCAGAGCAGTTTGAGTTCTCCAGTCAGAGCCAGTTTGAGTCCTCCAGTCAGACCCAGTCAAGTCCTCCAGTCAGAGCCAGTTTGAGTTCTCCAGTCAGAGCCAGTTTGAGTCCTCCAGTCAGACCCAGTCAAGTCCTCCAGTCAGAGCCAGTTTGAGTCCTCCAGTCAGAGCCAGGTCAAGTCCTCCAGTCAGGTCAGAGCCAGTTTGAGTCCTACAGTCAGAGCCAGTTTGAGTTCTCCAGTCAGAGCCAGTCAAGTCCTCCAGTCAGAGCCAGGTCAAGTCCTCCAGTCTTCCAGTCAAAGCCAGTTTGAGTCCTCCAGTCAGAGCCAGGTCAAGTCCTCCAGTCAGGTCAAAGCCAGTTTGAGTTCTCCAGTCAGAGCCAGTTTGAGTCCTCCAGTCAGACCCAGTTTGAGTCCTCCAGTCAGAGCCAGTTTGAGTCCTCCAGTCAGAGCCAGGTCAAGTCCTCCAGTCAGAGCCAGGTCAAGTCCTCCAGTCAGAGCCAGTTTGAGTCCTCCAGTCAGATCCAGTTTGAGTTCTCCAGTCAGAGCCAGGTCAAGTCCTCCAGTCAGGTCAAAGCCAGTTTGAGTCCTCCAGTCAGAGCCAGTTTGAGTCCTCCAGTCAGATCCAGTTTGAGTTCTCCAGTCAGAGCCAGGTCAAGTCCTCCAGTCAGGTCAAAGCCAGTTTGAGTCCTCCAGTCAGAGCCAGTTTGAGTTCTCCAGTCAGAGCCAGGTCAAGTCCTCCAGTCAGGTCAAAGCCAGTTTGAGTCCTCCAGTCAGAGCCAGTCAAGTTCTCCAGTCAGAGCCAGTTCAAGTCTTCCAGAGGGGACCCTTCAGCTTGCCAAGATGAGCAAAGTTCTCATGGCATTGGAGCAGGGACAGCTTGGAAAATACAACGGAAAGAGCCTGGATGAAATTCACATCAATCCAGTACTTGGGTAAATATATAGATAAGTGTATATGTTTTTTTGTTTTGTTTTTTTCTGTTATGGAAAGACAAAGGTTTGAACAGGGCAATCTTGTAGTTGTTAGAGTTTCTGTTATAACAGCAAAATTAAAATTAATCAGTCTAGTTTATGTTCCCCTTGTTCTACTCTTTATTGTCAGTGATGGATCACTACACTTTCAACTGTCCTGGTCATTTATGCTCTATTGTCATTTCACCTTCCAGAGACTGCTGAAATTGAGGCTTGTTCCCAAGAGGATATGGAAGGTATGTGTGAATCATTTTTTACACTGGTTGTGAATAATCAATAACTGGACTGGAATATTTAGGTCTATATTTCCTCTAGCTATTTAATGATTGGGTCTGCACATTTGGAAACGGGGAAAAGGGACAATATTCTACCATATAATATTTAGGGCTCTCGCATATGTGGTGACTTTTATAGAGTCTTTAAATAAAAATAATGTATTTGCCATATTTTAAACCTTCTGTCCGTCAAATTAGAGTGTGTAAAACTTTCTTTGTCACCTTCAATAGATTCACATTAAATACAGAAAATATCATGAAAGAAAAGGATAAAATGCAGCCCGCTTACTGAAAAGTCGTTCTGTCTCCTTTTTTTGTAATAAGCAATTTTATGTTACCAGATGCCAGAATGGCTGAAGGCCAGGGGTCAGAAGATGAGACCAGCACCTCATCACTACAAGAAGGGACCCTACAGCATCTACCAAAAACCAGAGGACATTTTCAGAAAAGAGAGGTGCGTTAAAAACATGGCAGGCTATTTGACTGTACAACATTTGATATGCAACTTCATTGCCTACTGTGTAGTAAGCTAGAAAGATGGAGAACACAGAAAAAACTAACTCCCCTCAGACCAAGTTGGCCTGAAAATATCTGTTGCAATCAGAGGCACAGGAACTAAATCCACTACATATATTTCTCAACAAAATGTTTGATTTTTTTTAACTCTGACATGTTTCCTCTACAAAATGGTTGATTCAATTTTCTTTTCACTGCAGAAGTCAGAAAATTCATCAGAATAGTGTATGATCATATATGCAAATCCACAAACTCTGTTAAAGGAAAAGACAGTGTAATTGCATGACTATTTAAATTACAATTTAATTGTCATGCAGTTGTGGATTATGACTATATTGTGATTTATAGGCATGGTTGAAGCTCTGGTGTCTGCATCATGATGTCACATAGGCTGTATGGCTTTCTATTATATGATCAAACTTTAGGGCTGTGAAAATCATGGGTGAGGGAGGAGATAGCCCTAAAAAACTACATATTTAAAGCTGGGAGAATTATGGTGAGTTGTGGGATAAATACATTTATTAATCATCTGTAAAGCACTCCATCATGAAAAATAAAAACATCTTTGAACATTTTGTTCAGATTTTTGATAGATATTAAGAATCTCTGAATTAAGGAAAAAAATAAATAAAAGCTCACCAAATGGGTTAAACAAGATCACCAGATCACAATTGAAAGTGAGACCTGAACCATGGAAAACTTGTGATGCTATATTGGGCATGCCCAATATTATAAAATGTCAATAGACATGTTATCTTTACCTATAAAGTAGAAAAGAAATGCTCAAATTAGCATCACTTTCAGAAAAATAGAAAGTGAATTCTCCTGATGACAACCATTAATATAAATTATCTGTGCACATTAGGGAAATGCTCATTAGAGTCTCTGTTAATCTGGTATTAGCAGGTTCATCCTTGTTGTGCTTTGTAGTAGCTATAGCACAATGGCAATATGTTAGATTAAAAAGCCAGTTGTAGCAGTTTAATACAAAAGATCCTCAGCTAAGTCCTTACTTTAGCCATAGATGTGGTAACATGTTAATAATCACTTGGACTGCATCACTTTATCAGTCTTATTTCTCTTGATATTTGACATAGTATAGCTTTCTTAAAGGATAAGTTCGCTTCCTTCAGCTGTCACATTGTTTATAGAATGAAGTAGAACAATATACTCACCCAGAAGGCTTTCCTGATCCAAACAGTGCTTCAGGAGATATTTAGATCCAAAATCGAGCAGCGGACATCCGTATAATGGTAGTACATAGGGCATACAGCGCCGCTCCTAAAACTGCATTAATCGTCCAAAAACTCATGAGTTTCACCAATATTCCATCACGGTCCACTCACGCTACTCCTCCATTACAGTCTGTGTCCCGAAGCACTGTTTGGATCAGGAAAGCCTTCTGGGTGAGTATATTATTCTACATCATTCTATAAACAATGTGAAAGCTGTTGAAACCAAACTTTTTCTTTCAGGCCTATGCAGTTTACCTGCCCCACCTACTGACTTTGATTTAACTTTATTTCAATGTTTATTGAATTTATTAATAGGATAAATGCAAAAAAGCAAAAATAATAAATTTAAAGGAGCTGAATAAAGAATCTTATATGATCTGCTCATTTGTTAGCAGACACTTATTAACAATGTAGATAATTAAACACAAATATTGTAAATCAATTAGCTGCAGGGCCAGGAAAGCACTTACTTGCCTCTGTTAGAAACATGGATTCAATTTACACTCCATCTGAAAAAAGAAGGTCAGAAAGCAAACTGCACAGACATAGATTTTAAATGTTTGATTTAGATTCTTTGGTTTCTTTGTCAATATTGTTCCATCCTCTCTCAGGTCCTACACCTTGATTGTTTTGGTGATCAACTTTTCATTAACACTATTCATCATTACAAGTATAATACAGAACAAACAAAAAGTGTCCACCATAGCTGCTTCAGAACAGGTGCCATGAAAAAAAAGCCCCAGCCATCCACCTAATTCCCCTTAAAAGCAGACCTTAAACAACCCCCACACCCACCCCACTGTCTCATCTAAACTTACAAAAAAAACGTGTATCACACTTAACTCCTAAATAATCTCCTGTGACACTGAGGTCATTCTTGGAAATCTTGCTTGCTGCATCTCTCCAAAGACTGAGAGCTTTATTAATGCTAGCTGTCCTAACTCTAATTTACAGTCATCGTTTAGTAAATTAATGATTGGATCAGGAGTCAGTTGATTCAGAATCAGTCTGGATATTGCTGAAGCTACCTTACCCCCAAAACTCATGTACTTTACCACATTCCCAGAACATGTGTAAGAAGGTACCAATATGAACAGGTTGACAAAATGTACTGTAAGGGCTGGGAATTGCTTTTGTAGTGTATTTCATCTGCTGGGTTCAATAGGTTCTTTGACACATGTTAAAATGGAAAAAGTTGTTGGTTAGTATTTTTGCAACATCTCAGATAACGCTCCTTTCACAGCATTATGCACCACAGATTCTAGCACATTTTGCTGTTTCTTTAAAACTTGAGTAGTGGCCCTCTTCCATGTTTACTCCAGTGCTAACGTTAGCTTGCATACTCAGTGATTTCTGAAAGTTATCTGTCAGTAAAGATGTTGATACTGTTTGCTGTCTTCTTGTACCTCCAGGCATGTTAGGCAGTCAAAAAGAGTTTGGTTAAAGTTACTTAGCCATTAAATAGACTGATTCAGTAAGGAAGTGGGAGGGTTATGAGAGGAGCTTTAGCTCTCTTTAACCATTGCAGTCAGCAGTCACGTGATCTCCAACCACACCTCAGCTTTTTAAAGATCTCCTTTAAGATATACTGACTCTCTTTTTTTGAAATCCTTAAAAATCCTTAATTCCTTGATCCATAATTGGTCAGCTATGGAACAATCATTAATTTATATAAAAGTCACGGTCCTAAAATCTACAAACGAAATAGTATGGGCGCTAGGACTGACCCCTGAGGCACCCACAGATGAAGTATTCTCTATTGAATTTTATTTCATTTATCTGAACAAACTGTTTTCTTTTTCCTAAAGAACTTGCTGTCCATTCACATGCCAGTCGCCTCATACCATAATTACTTACTAGAAGTGTAGTATGGTGTCAGATGTTTTTTGGGTCAACAAAGATGCTTAATGTGATGTTTCTATATAATTTCTATGGACATTTCTTCAGTCAGATCCATTAGTACAATAAATGTAGAATGATTTGTCCTAAATCACACTGACTGCAACCTAAAGTAATGTATTTTCCAGGAAATGCATCTTACCTGGCAAAAAAGTTTTTTTTAATATTTATGAAAATTGTTGAATCAAAAAAATGGTCTGTAGTTGGAGAAAAATGATTATCTCCACTCTTATGAAGTGGAATCACCTTAGCAGTTTCATGTCAGGAATTACTCCTGTTGAAAAAAGACTGATTACATTTATACAGAAGTGGTTAAAGAAAATTCTATCATACTCTTTGAGTATTTTATCAATGCCCTTACAATCAGTTGATCCTATACTTGCACATCTTTTTACATAATACAGTATTTTTTCTTTCTATACGTTACCAAGAAAAATATTGTTAACATAACCTCTGAGTTGCCCTCAGCCTCATTTTTCCATTGATTTGGGATTATATATTTTTTTGCAATAGTAGGACCCACTTCTACAAATAATTCAGTTAATTTACTATAATGACTTTTTCATGTCTTTATTATCTTTTACAAAAAGTTTGGGTCTTAACTGTATCTTTTTTTACTATTTATTATTCCCCATATTGCTAATACTTTATTTTATTATCATCCATACTAACTTTTTATATAACTATAGCTTTTTATAACTGTTTTTATATTTCTTATACCTATCGTTCTTATTCTTGAAAAGCATCTATATAAATAAATCTTTTTTAGGCATTTTCAAACCTTTAATCATCCGTGACTTGTCATCACATTCTTGGCAAAAAGTATTTCCAAAAATTTTTCATATGCCTTTTTAACATCACTTACATTCACTTCATTACAATTCTGTTTTTTATGTCCTCATTTAATGCCATCACTGCAGCTGGTTACCTGTTTCTTTTGAATATCTCTCTTGATTTCTATATCAATACAGTCATGATTTTTTATGAACAGAAAAGAGAGGCAGATAATCACTCACATCTGCCATCAGGATCCCATGCTCCACTGCCCTTCTGTATTGTACTGTACTGTATTTCTGTTTGTATTTAACAGCTTCACTCTCTGATTGGATTATTTTGGGTTATGTAATTACTGGAAAAAGACTCATACTTAGCATTAAGTTCATGAATTCACCAATGACCTCAAATCACAAGGATACTCTAGAGCAGTATTAAAGTCCCTCATAGAAAAACAGCCTTATAATAAGATCTGTCAAACAACTCCATCATTAAATCTGTAAAAGACTCTACATAGGTGCCTGCAGCTCTGTGAATGCGACTGTAACGTATGTCTTGGAGACCAGGTAAAGTTTTTCAGGGCACAAAAGTGTTGAGTAAAGTGTTTTTTGTGTGTGGCAGTGGAAAGACTGCACACCCAGTAGGTAGAACACTGACATGGGATTAACTTGGTTCCTTTTAAGATGTTTTGTCTATTTAGTGAATTATTTCATGAGTTAATTCAGTGACTTTGTAGTAACAGTACATCAGTTTAATTAAGGGGGCATATCAGAAATTCTAGAAAAACAACAAGAATTTGTTGTGTTGTAACCCAGGTAGGAGGACAACAGAAACTGAAAGTTTTTATTTATTTTTTATACTGTTTGCATGTGTATGAATAATACTTTGCATTTGTGAACATTTATTAACACAGCCAGTATTAGGGTAGATAATTGAACTCTGGGCTAGACTAAGCCATGGATAAGCTAACTTTTAAAGACTCCTGGTCTTTAATAGTCTTTAGTTCTATGACACCTAGGGTGTTGTGTGTAAAAGAGGTATGCAGTCAATGATTGGTAAAACTGTGTATTTTTCCTGACTGTAAGAGAGTCTTATGGTCTCAACAAGTCTGTTCCTTATTGGATGGCCAGTGGAATCAATCTGATAGTCCTTCAGTTCTTGTTACAATTTAAAGTTCTTAAAACTCTGTAACTTGTCCTTTTGTATGCCCATTTAGGTAAACAAACTGTTGTTTAAAGAAACTGGACACAGGAAGAATGTGCTGCAGTTCAAAGACATTGAAAGAGATTCATTGTGATGAACCAAGTCCCAGGGAAGGAGGACTGTCAGCGCTGCATCACTGCAGAACCTCAAGCCCTGAGTATTTTGTTAAAAATAGAATTACTTCTCTGCGAAGAAAATTAGAGTGAGAGTGATTCACTGAACAATGTAGAGGATACTGTAATGTCTTGTTTATAACACACATTTTTTCCCCTGTTAAACAAGGACTGATTTTCAGATGTGTGTTTTCACGTGAGTACAAAGAAAATACTAATTATTTTGTCACAGCAACATCAGTTACATTAAATCTGATACAAACTGAAACATTCTCCATGAAACATTGCCACCAAACGTGCATAATTCTGTTTAAACTGACAAACTAGTTTTCCTTTGTGTTATCATAGTTTACTTCTCAAGTGTTCACTCATCAGCAACCACAGGACACTGTCATTTTGTAAACAAGGAACATAAAATAGCTGTGCTGTGATTGGTTGAAGACACCAGCATGTTGATAGCTGCTCTATGATTGGTCGGTACACTATGAGTGAGCATGCTCAGGCAGAAATGGAGTAACTGCACATGCCTGAAGCAAAAGGTGTTCCCACATCCATTTGCGAGAGATAATTGTGTATTTGTTTTGAAAATACTGAAATTTCATTGATTTAGATTTTGAATAGAGGTCATTTTTTAGTTACTAAGAGAGTAAGGTTTGGGCAAAGTTTGGGTGTTGTGTTCAAGTACAGTGTTTTTCCTGATAAAAAAATCATGAAAACTTGGGGTGTATGTTATAATGGAATAATTCCAGTAGGCTGGTCGGCTTTAATTTTTGAGATGGCCCTACTGGAGGCAGAACAAAACACAAAAATGTTTTTATGTTCTCTAAAGTCTCACACATATGAAATAGATTTGTGCATTATAACAGACACTGAGCTCAGGTCTATCAATGTCCCACTCAGTCTGACTGAATGTATTTCTGAAAGTTTTTAGGAAATGTGCTGTAGTATTGATAAATTTAATCACTTTACAGTTTTTCACGATTGTTAACACACACAAATCTAAACTTTGGCACAATTTGCACAACCTTATCTTCACCTACCTCAACCCGAATTGTCACAACTTCAAACTCCCTTATGACTCCCTTAGACTCTGACTTCCTTCTTTACACTCTGACGTCAATTGCACATTACCTTGTTGTCTGAACACTACACACAATGTTCTGTTGTTACACACACTTCTCATGTAACATCTCAGTGGTATCAACCTACAACACACAAGTGTTCAAAACTCGACAAATTCAGGTCTGGTGAGCAGTTAGCAATCAGGACTGCAGCATATCAGGGCCTTGAGCCTCCTCCTCTGTGTTTGGTGAACAATGGAGAACCTCGAAGAGAGCAACCAGAGAGGGAGAAGTTAAGAGTGAGAGGAGGAGGGGGGAGAACAAGGAGGAGAACAAGGAGAAGGAGAAAGAAAAGGAGGGGAGGAGAGAGGGAGAAGGAGAGGAGGACAGAGAGGAGCAGGAGGATAGATTGGAGCATGAGGAGCAGGAGGACAGATTGGAGCAAGAGGACTTAGAGGAGCAGGAGGAGGACAGATTGGAGCATGAGGAGCAGGAGGACCGAGAGGAGCGGGAGGAGGACAGAGAGGAGCAGGAGGACAGAGAAGAGCAAGAGGAGGACAGATTGGAGCTCATTTCTGTCCTCCTTCTCCTCTGTCCTCCTGCTCCTCTCTGTCCTCATGTTCCTGCTCTTCTCTGTCCTCCTGCTCTTCTCTGTCCTCCTGCTCTCCTGCTTTCTGTCCTCATGCTCCTGCTCTTCTCTGTCCTCCTGCTCCTCTCTGTCCTCCTGCTCCTGCTCCACTCTGTCCTCCTGCTCCTCGTGCTCCAATCTATCCTCCTGCTCTCCTCTGTCCTCCTTCTGCTCCTCTCTGTCCTCCTCGTGCTCCTCTCTATCCCCTGCTCCCTATCTGTCCTCCTTCTCCAATCTGTGCTCCTGCTCCTCTGTCCTCCTGTTCCTCTCTGTCCTCCTGCTCCTCTTGCTCCAATTTGTCCTCCTGCTCCAATCTGTCCTCCTGCTCTCCTCTGTCCTCCTGCTCCTCTCTGTCCTCCTGCTCCTCTCTCTGTCCTCCTGCTCCTCTCCTCTTTGTCCTTTTGCTCCAATCTATCCTCCTGCTCTCCTTTGTCCTCCTCCTGCTCCTCTCTGTCCTCCTCGTGCTCCTCTCTATCCCCCCTGCTACTATCTGTCCTCCTGCTTCAATCTGTGCTCCTGCTCTTCTCTGTCCTTCTGCTCCTCTCTGTCCTCCTCCTGCTCCTATCTGTCCTCCTGCTCCAATCTGTGCTCCTGCTCCATTCTGTCCTCCTCCCGCTCCTCCCTGTCCTCCTGCTCCTCCTGCTCCTCTTGCTCCAATCTGTCCTCCTCCCGCTCCTCTTTGTCCTCCCTCTCCAATCTGTCCTCCTGCTCCTCTTGCTCCAATCTGTCCTCCTCCCGCTCCTCTTTGTCCTCCCTCTCCAATCTGTCCTCCTGCTCCTGTTCCTCTCTGTCCTCCTGCTCCTCGTGCTCCAATCTGTCCTCCTGCTCCTGCTCCTCTCTGTCCTCCTCCATACCCTCCTTCTCCTCTCTCCTCCCCTCCTTTTCCTTCTCCTTCTCCTTGTTCTCCTCCTTGTTCTCCCCCCTCCTCCTCTCACTCTTAACTTCTCCTTCTCTGGTTGCTCTCTTTAAGGTTCTCCATTGTTCACCAAACACAGAGGAGGAGGCTCAAGGCCCTGATATGCTGCAGTCCTGATTGCTAACTGCTCACCAGACCTGAATTTGTCGACTTTTGAACACTTGTGTGTTGTAGTAGGTCAGTGGTTCCCAAACTGGGGAATGCGTGTACCCCTGGGGGAAGTCTGTGAAGAGATGTAGGGGTACATGAATACCTGTCAGGTTTCAAACAGTTGTTTCAGTAGTTCAAGTTCAAACTGGTAAATGTTGTATTGTGAGATTTGATAAAGGCCTAAAGTGTTGGCAGAGAGGCTGGAGGATGGATTAGTGAGCATCATGGAGAAGGAAATGTGTCCTGAATCTAAGATTCTTCTATTAACATCGTTCAGTCAGACAGCCTTCTTATTAGAGCTGTTGTGAGTCTGTAACAGTTTCAAGGTTATTAATGAATATGTTCCAGAAATGTTAATTTCTTTTCAAAAGTGAACTGGCGTTGTCCACTGACATAGCTAGTAAATGTATTTAGTGAAAAATAATACACTTAAAGAGATTTTATTTCTATGTTGTGCATGTTAAATGTGGGAGGCAGGGGTGGCGGTAGCCTTACAGATCTATTTGTTTTTCTCGCCGCTGTAAGTGTGTGAGAGTCGAGAACATGGCTGGAGGTCAAGTGACTGAAGGGGTACAGGCTGTGAAAAGTTTGGGAACCACTGTAGTAGGTTGATACCACTGAGATGTTACATGAGAAGTGTGTGTAACAACTGAACATTGTGTGTAGTGTTTAGACAACAAGGTGATGTGCAAACTAGTTGCACACTTCTTTACACTAGTCAGAGTGTAAAGAAAGGAAGTATGAATGGTAGGTGAAGTTAAGGTTGTGCAAATTGTGCCACAGTTTAGATTTTTGTTTGTTAACAATCGTGAAAACTGTAAATTAAAATATCTTTATATCTGAATCTATTTCATATATCTGAGACTGAAGCGAACCTGAAAACATGCTTGTGCTCTGTTTTACCTCCAGGAAGGGCAGATCAAATTCTAAAGCCAGCAAAAAGTCTACAGTGTTACCATGTTTTTATGTTACTCTGTTATGTTTTATCAATGCAAGGAGCTGTCACTGTTTTCCTGTTATCAAATCTCACTGTTATAATCAGCACTTGATTTTGTTCAGCAGAGGAAATACAGGGTGTAAAACTCAATGTAAACCTGTGATGTAGTCCTTGTTTTGTTTGATAATAAAAAACAAACTGTTTAAACATCAGATACCTCCATTTAGTTTTTGGTCCCACCTAAGATATAAAGACCTGAAATATCTGTGTGTGTGGAAGTGGACCCCACAAGTATTGAATGCTAGAAACGTGTCCCACAAGTGACCAAAAAACTAGCGTAGAGAAAAAACTTTGGAGTTTGGATAATCTGAAGTGACTGAAAATTTTGTTATTTTTTTTTACGCTAGCCTGATTTTTTACAGAGGCCTGGGACCATTGGAAAGGGTGGGCCCCACTAGTGGGTCAAAAACTCAGGGCCCCGCAAACTGACAAATACGAGTATGTGTGTGTGTGTGTGTGTGTGGTGGGGTGTGTGGATGTGTGTGTGCTTGCGTGTGTGCTTGAAAGTTGAAACATTGTTGAAAATTGAACAAACACCATCTGCTCTTGAGAGAACCCAACTTTTTTTTTTCTCATACACTATCCCACCTGCAAATGGGGTGTATCACTCTAAATATGACTCTGCCAGTGTGGTAACTTATCATGACTGATCAAGATGGCCAAAAGATTTTTTGCTGAGAGGGCCCTCCAATTGATTTTAGAAGACACAGAAGCTTCTGATGGTTATATCGAGGAAGAGGTTTCAGAATATGAAGATCATATTTCTGAGTATTCAGAGTCTTCAGTAACTCTGAAGAAGAGGATGAGGTTGAACACCAACAAGTTCAAATGAAAAAAAATTAATAGTTGTGAAACATCTTTCTTCATTTGTAAATGTGTTTTTCCACTCACTTTGATTATAACTAATTTTTCGTTTTTAATCCACAAATGTGATCTTACAAAGGTAAAGAGCAAATATTTAAAAAAATTATTGGATTGTGGTGTTTTGAAAGCCCAAAACTCCAGCGGGTCCACCAGACCCACAAACGCTAGCTAAGCAACAACAATACTAATACCACACGAGGGTTAAGGTAAATTGTAAACCATGAAAGACATTAATTCCCTTTTCTTTTCCTTTAATAGGACAACGAAGAGTTCGTGACCAGCCTTGAAAGTCACCTGATGAAAATCGCCATTGTTGGAGACAGGTCTAAATGTTTGGCTGAGAGGGACATTCCAAGGTCCTGTGCCTTGTTGATGGGTATCATTTATGCCGTCAACCTGAGCGACTGCAAGAATATATATGTGTGATATATCTATGTAGACTTTGTATTCTCTGTGGAAATTTTGAGCTGGTCGGACTAACACATAAGAATTACAAACTTTTGTCACAGAGAAGCAGTTGAAATATAAGACTGTTTACTTATTTTGTTGCTGCAATGCTAAAGTTCAAAATAAAACTAAGCAGTTAATTGCACAAAAGCAGTGGTTGACCTGTCTTTCTTGAAAGAACAACAATACAATAAATAAAAAATGAAGAAAAAGTTTATATATATTTTTAAATTACGGCTACTTAAAAAGTTGTGTGCGTTGTTATTATATCTAACTTGACAAAAAATAAATTCCTTTAAATAATATGGTAAACTCAGTTGATATAACATATTTTTTTGAGTTACCAACTTAAAACCTTGTTCTTTATTCAGTAAGCAGTACTTTAAATAAGCTTTGCCTAAAAAGGAAAAACTAATTCGTCCAATGTAATATTGTTAATTGGTTCAACGCAATTTCACATTATGTTGTCATAACTAAGAAAGACTAATGGAAACTGTTGCATTGATTTTTTTGTTGAGGCTAAACATTTATTTTCAGAGTGTATGGAGAGAGACACAGGAGTCACTGTTACTGGTTAACACAAGTAGTCAGCATACATGTATTTCATAACAAATTACTTAATTAAAAAAATGAAATAAATAAATGAAAAAAGTTGGAAAAATGAAAACATAATCAAGCAGTCTTTATATCTTGGAGAAGTTAGTGAGATGAAATTATTATGATCATATCTAAATTACAAAGTAAAAATTCACAGTGATGGTTTAGATATGTTCATTGTTAAATAAACTCTGCATTGCATTATCAGACCATTAAAATATATTTTCAACTTGTCCTTCAATACTGGTGTCTTTCCAGATAAGATGAAAGTGGCTAAAATCACTCCACTTTTTAAATCTGGTTATAGCCACAGCCTCACAAGTTATAGACCAATATCTTAGCTTTCTCAATTCTCAAAAATACTGGAAAAACTTTTTGTGAAAAAACTTGATTGTTTTCTTGAAAAAAAATTCTTTGATACATGACAATCAGTTTGGCTTTCGAAGTGCTCGCTCTACAGCTATGGCACTTATGAAAATCACACAGAAAATTACAACAGAGTTGGAAAAAAGAATCATACAGTTGGAGTTTTCATTGACTTTAAGGCATTTGATGCTCGACCACAGCATTTTGGTATCCAAACTACAAACATATGGAATTAGAGGTACAGTACTAAATTGGGTTATCAGTTATTTACAAAACAGGCAACAATATGTAAAGTATGTAGGTCACAAGTCTGAGTTAAAAAACTATTATATGTGGAGTCCCTCAAGGCTCTGTATTGGGGCCTATAACTAGCGTTATCATGTTAGCTAACAGCTAACCACAAACACGCTATTTGATCAATCTTTGGATGTATTGTAGTGTGATTTTTTTTAACTGTCGCTGTGCAATACACATCAACTAGTCGGACACAGCAGAACTGGCCACCAAGCAGTTTCTCCAGCCAGAGACCAGGGCGAATACAGCACAGTTGGTCCATATGCAGTTTTTCCAGCAGGAGAGAATTTTTGGAGTGAATTCATAATGATTTTATTCTTCCATGGTGAAATAACAAACAGGTTTACTCATTACAGTCCATCTAATCCTCACACACCATAAAAATGTACTCGAATTACTTGGTATTTTACTACATGAGACAGACTGTCACAACTACAAACTAAACAGATGTGAAATAAAAAACTGTAGAATAAATTGTTTTTCTCTTTCAAGGTATCAACAGAACTAAAATCAAAAATATCCCAGAGCTGGAGTTTATAGGATTTTAAAGACCCAGAAGAACACAGTCACATCAAGACCTTCAGAAAGCCGTTATTCTGATGAAGATTCAAAATGGACCGAGCCTTCAATGATCCAGAAACCTGCTGCCAGTTCTTTCATTTCCACTTCAGCTCTTTTTCTGTATGATGCAGTCAATAAGTGGGAGATTTGGGGCAGCTTTATTTTGCAAGTTAGCAAACACTGAAGTATTGACACATGAGAATATTCTTCAATCATGTCTGATATCCTGCATATTTACTCTGAATAAAAACATTTCTACATGCTTCTATAAGATGATATTCAGTGTCCCAGCACTTTTTCTCTTGCCTTTCAGGTATTTTATATTTGCCATTACGATCTTTATCTCTGTTGTATTATTTTAGCCTTACACTCAGTTTTATTACCTCCTAATTTTGTCTTTGTTCTAAATAATTGTACAATGGTAAGTAATTTTATTTTGCACTACAGCAAACACCACGACATAAACCAGAAAATTATGCTTTACATCATGCGAGCAAATATCCAGAATATTTGTACTAAATTAAACTATTGATCTGTGATCAAATTAACAATTAGCGCTGAATACTCCAGTGTCAAGTTTTCTATTTGCATTTCAGTAAAGTTATCATATTTTCCAATAACTCCATATTCAATGTCCTGAACCAACTTCCTCCCAAGATTTGAACTGCCTTTAGTGAACAAATAAAGTTTTGTTATTGAAATGAGTAGGTCTGCAGTTTATGTTAAAAAACTTTAATAATGTTAAAAAAAGAGTTACACAGCATTATTTCAGTGAGTTTTGCACATCATAACATAAAACACACTGGTCAGCTGGATCTCTCTGCTGCTCCTCCAGACCTCCACATCTCTGATTCTTCTTCTCTTCTCAGGGGTCTGAAGTGGAGGCTCAGTCCTGTGTCTAACATACACATGGAAGCAGAAAATTACACAAATGAACAGACGTAACGTTACAGCCTAACTTTTTGCCTAATGCCCGCTGTCTAACTCGTACGTGCTAAAGTTTTTCACAGCTGATGGAGTTTATTCTTTACGGGTTTCATAAACTGTAGATGATGGTGTAGCTCAGCTGTGTCATCACTCTGCTCGGTCATTGTGAGCGTTTCTTTGTCTCATATTTAGCAGCTTTGCAGAGAGCAAGAGTCATCCTACCGCAGTCATGTCTCAGAGGGCCTCAACTTAGTTTACAAAGTTTGTAACACGTAAAGTTTTCTCCATTAGCGGGTAACAAACGACTCGAGTCCCTCCTGTGTAGCCATTATGCATCAGCCACTCGCCCCAGCCTAAAAGCTACAGTCAAAGTTACAGAATACACATGCAAACGCTGAGTTAACTACTGACTGCTGATGCTTGAAAAATGATATATTAGGAAAGAAACATGCTCAGACTGTACCTTATCAGTCCACATGGTTTATACGTCTCTCTGGACGTCCTTTCGACTCGCTGCTCCTTCCTCTTGATGTAAACAAATGCACGCCTGTTGTGCGGCGCTCGGTTTTATGACAGTGCAGTTACACTCAACGACCACAGAGGGAGCTAGAGCGCAGAATAAAAAGAATCCTACATATTCGGCCTTTAAATCAGTGTCAATGCTGCATTCACAGGAAACACAAGAGTTATTCTCCAAATTGAAGCTGAAGTGGAAAAATGTTAGAGGGGTAAATGTCATTTAAAACTTTAAATGTAACCTCTTTAGCTTTGTGTTGAACTGGAAATAGAAAAGGTGTCCTTATCCTTTTAGTTTCCCTAACTCTATAATCACTCAAGATGTAATTCTTTTTTAGCCAACAGGGATGGTAAAGGGCCTAGTAGGAGCATTCCTAATGAACTCATTGTTTACCACCCAGTTCCCGTAGCACCAGTTGTTGAATCATTGATGTAAAGGGAGCTGGAGTGGCCTTTAACACCTTATTATAATCCCTGATTGGACACTTGTGGTTATGTATAGCACAGAAATGATCATACTTTTAAAAAAGCCCACATTCATCCATCAGATCAACAAAAGTCCAAATCCCCTTATACAGCCAAGATCTAAAAAACAAAGATTTACTTTAATAAATTGAGCACACCTCTATGTTCTTGATGAGCACTCATGATCTGAGATGATGATGAATGCTGTTCATGCAACCGTAACACGGTGACTTGCAAAAGAAACAATGGACATGATTGATGATATTCTGTTTTATTTTTATATTGGGCTAACAACCATAGAAATACTTGCTTCACTTGCATCCAATGGATTTATTATAAGTCTTAGCCATCTCAAAAGGATTCTGAAAGCAAATGAGCTTCGCCATCATACTCTTGCTGACCTTGGGATAACAAGATTTCAGCGGGGTAATTTCTTATTTATCCTGCTCCCTCACTATAACATAGCGGGGGAATGCCATATCTATCCCGTTCCCTCACTTTATTATGGTGAGGTAACGAATAACGCGTGCCCACACTATAGAAGGCGTTCCCTTGTCTTAGTAAAATATTCTGCACCCTGACACCTCTGGGGCTCCATAGAACTCTGACCACATGCTGTGGCAGATAATTTTCTTACATATATATTTATAAATATGATATATTTGAAGAGAAAGATTAAAATCAACTAGTGTAGTGTACCCACGGCTTTCAATACACACTGGCCATAATATGTTTGTATGAATTATATACTGCTCAAAACTTAATGGGAAAGTCAAAACACACCTAATGTGAGAAGAAACACACCTTTATAACATTTAGGTACAAGAAACAATAATAATTTAACACACTAAAAGGGCAACATCTGTTCTTTAATGTCTGGGCCAGACTCGGCCCTAGCGATGTTTGCCGCAACCCACATCAAGCCCAGTGTGGGACATCTGGGCCAGGCTGGAATCAGATCCTTGAGGATTTCTGTAACCTGAAGGGAAAGAGCAAGATTATTAAAGCTAAAGTAGGAAAAGACGTGAAATTCAGCACCCAAAAGCACATCTTTTGTTCTGCAGGCTGTACTTACTTAGACATCGGTGAGGTTGTCTGATGCCTGGGTGAACTGTCGATGCAGTTCAGCTTGAAACACCACCATGTCGTGAAAATCGTCCCAGCCAGTCTGGAGAAGTGTGTTGAAATATGCCGTCTTTTTGGCATCAGAAGTCCTCACCGGTGAGAAGTTGTGGATGTATCCCACAGCGCATTCCCTGACGTCAGTGGTCCGGACCTCAAGGAACTTCACCATGGCATCGTCACATGCAGTCTGTGGAACAGATTTGTTGGCACAGACACCCAGACATAGATGGTCGGTGTTCATCGTCAGCAAAAAAATCAAGTAAATCATCATCGTCATCATCAACATCACTTTTGCCTTTTTTGCAGCTGCACCATTTTTAATGACTGGGGCGGCTCTGGCGTCTTTTTTCACAGCCTTAGGGGGTGAAGTCTCTTCCTGCTCTTCACTGCTGTCCTCCTCGCTCAATTCTTCCTCCACCTCTTTGGGGGGTGGGGGCGCTTTTTTCCTCTGAGTTACCGGCTTATTTGCTGTCTTCGCTAATTTCACCATGGTTTCTATGAAACACGGAGAACTGGACGTTTGGAGAGACGGTTAAATGCTACTGACACACGTGGCTCAGTCTGCTCGGTGGGACATTGGACAGATGTCCCTCTCTCAGTTTCACAGGAGGAGTTTAAATTGGAGCAGCGTGCAGATTCTTCCTTGAAGTGTTTGTCTGACATGATGTTGCCTGGAGATGAGATAAAAAATAATTCTCGTGGTTATTTTTTGCTGAATGAGCTGTTGGTGAGGAAATGGGTGCCTCATGGTGATGACTTCGTAGGAGGCCCCAATTTTCCAAATTGTGCCAGCTAAATTCTGTGAGTCTGTGCTAAAACTTGCTCATGATGAACCTGGACACTGGGGGGTCAGAAAAAAATTAAACCGGGTCCTCAGACACTTCTTTTGGCCACATTTAAAGAGGGATGTAGCATCTCACATTGAAACATGTCACACCTGTCAGCTCACAGGTAAACCGAATCAAAGCATCATACCTGCTCCTTTGCTCCCGATTCCTGCCGTAAGTCAGCCGTTTGAGCACCTCCTTATTGATGGTGTCGGTCCACTCCCTCGCTCTTGTTCTGGTGCTGTATATTTGTTGACTGTGATGTGCCAGAGCACTCGTTATCCCGCGGCGTATCCATTACACACAATCACCGCATGCTCTTGTGCGTGCTCTGTCTCAGTTCATAGCCATATTTGGAGTTCCAAAGGTAATCCAGTCCGACCAAGGCTCAAATCTTACATCCCATCTGTTCTCTCAGGTGTTGAAACAGCTTCATGTTCAGCATAACTAGGCATCTGCTTACCATGCACAAAGTCAGCCTTGGAGCCTTGGAATGTTTCCACCAATCCTTAAAAGCACTGCTGTGCTCTTACTGCGTGCAGTTGGACAGAGACTGGGAGAAGGGGTTACCGTGGTTAATGTTGGCAGCAAGAGAAGTGACACAGGAGAGCACAGGTTTCAGTTCGAATGATTTAGTGTTCGGTCACACTGTGCGTGGTCCTTTAAATATTTTGTATGATCAGTGGAAGGATGCTGAGCCACCTAAAAATCTCATTGATTATGTAAATGGTTTCCATCATAGACTGTATGCTGCCGGAGAATTGGCAAAGAAAAACTTGACATGCTCAAAATACAATGAAAAGCTTTATGACCGGCATACTGAACGCTGTTTGTTTAGTGTGGGGGACCAGGTCTGAGCTCTGTTGCTGTTGGTGCAGTCTCCATTTCAGGCTAAGTATTCTGGGGTCTCATTTATAAAAGAGTGCGTGGAATCCTTACTAAAAGTGTACGAGCGCAAAAAAAACGGAAATGTCCTGCACACAAAAAAATTCAGATTTATAAAACTGTTTGCACGTACACCTGCACTCAATTTTCCATTTATAAATCAGAATCCACCTGGAGAAGTGCGCTCGTGGAAAAACTGCAAATTCCACCCCTCGCGCGCCCATAATTAACCATAAATGGTCAATGCAAAGCACCTCATGAATATTTGGGTATATAATTAGGCCTTTTGATCATACACTTTATGTGTGACAATGGCGACAAAAAGGAAAACCAAAAAGAATTTCTCAGAGACAGAGATTGAAGTCCTCATTGATGAGGTGGATGGCCGGAAAGGTGTTTTATTCACAGCACAGGAATCTCCAACAAAAGTAAGAGCAGCGAGTGGCTGTCCGTTGCTGCTGCTGTTAATGCAGCAAGTGCAACAGAGAGGACAGTGTCGGAGATCAAGTAAACTTTGAGACCCAAGAACGGAGGAGTTTGTGAATGAAGTGATGGATAAAATGGACATGTTGGTAGTTTGCTGCAGCAGTGGATCATAAACTTCACAAAAATCAGAGAATGACACCACGTCACGGCTTCATGCATCCATTGTGCCAAAACACCCACCTTCTTCATTACACACAAGTATATCTGCAATGTTTACATGTTAACGGGACCCACACTGACTTCTTTACATACTTTTTATGACTTTTTGTTTATGATTATGACACGTGCTCTGAGAGCACGTGTCATAATCAAAATTTTGATCGACGAACAAAAAAATGTTAATTGTTGGCAGCATTTTTTTTCCTGGGAAACTTCGTCTGTTCTGTTTATGAGGATATGTAGTCTGAATGATCATGTCAGAGATGCCCTGATTTAATCCCCACACTTAGATTATTTACAGAATAAATATGTGCAGCTGATGAAGATGTGCTGATGGAGGAGGAGAATTGTGTGAAGCCACCGCCGTGTCTCTGTGTGCTCTGTGCGTCTTGATGCAGGCATCTCTATTACAACTAAGAACCTCACTTGGTAATAAATGTGTGAAATTTACAGATATTAATGTAAACTGGTGGCTCTGAGGTTTCTGTGTTAGTCTAATTTTTAACTCTACATCAATGAAAACATTAGTGTCCCGTCCAGTGAGGTCTGTCCAGATAACGAAGGCGAGACAGAAAAAAAATGTATGTGGTGGACTTTTCGTTTTTGTTTTGTTTGTTTGTTTTTTGTTTATTTTCATAATGAAAGTGACTTATAGGAAATGGTCGATTACAAGTGTTATTTATAGCCCAAATAAAACAGAGTGGTTATGATGACATGGATCTGTCAGTAAAGTTTGATATTTAGTGAAATAAAATGTTGGAGAGACATCAACATGTATCTGGAGGCTTCAGTTCACCACTTCACCGTCTGTGTCTCCAGTTTCCCATGCCTCCAAAATGTACATACACCTGGTTCAGAGTTTGCTTACCGGTGCGCACATTTTACCATCAGGTTTGTTTTTATAGATCACAAGCTTTGCGTGGGAAAAGGCGTACGCCAGTTTCAGGCCCTGTTTTGGGCGTACGCAAGCTTTATAAATCAGACCACTGGTCCGTACAAAGTAACAAAAGTAGTCCCAGAACAAAACTATTTGATTTCTACTCCAGAGCAAAGAAGAAAAATGCAACTATGTCATGTCAACCTGTTAAAACCTTATGATGCTCAAGTTTCACATGTCAACAAATATGAGTGTGGTTTAGATCACCCTGCTTGTTCGGTGGGGAGAGTGTCCACAATTTATTCTCCACAGTCGGTGCCCACTGAGGTGGAGGATAGTTTACCTTATTTTGATCCCGTTGTTCTTCAAGGTCTCCTTAAAAACTCAGAGTCCCTGAGTAACTTGCAGGTTCTCTTTGGTCATTAAACCGAGTCCAAACAGGCAGATCTCTGTGAGGTAATAGCATCATATCCTTGTTTGTTCAGTGACACGCCCACCCAGACTCATCTAATTGAGCATGATATTGATGTTGGCAATACGTTACCTATCTGGCAGCGATTTTACAGAGTATATCCTGATTTACAAGCTGAAATCAAATACATGCTTGATAATGGCATAGCACAACCCTCTTCTAGTTGGGCATCACCTTGTCTTTTAGTGCCAAAATCTGACAACACCCCAAGATTTTGTACTGACTTTAGGAAGTTTAATGCCATGACAAAGCCAGATTCTTTTCCTCTCCCTCGCATGGAGGATTGTGTCGATCAGGTGGACCATGTCAAATATGTCAGCAGGTTCGACCTCCTTAAAGGTTACTAGCAAGTTCCTTTGTCCGAGCGAGCACGTGCGTTATCTGTGTTTATCACTTCTAAAGGTTTGTACTCCTACAATGTCATGCCGTTTGGGCTCCGTAATGCTCCCGGCACTTTTCAAAAGCTTATGGCCTAAGTTTTGGGAGATTTGGAGGGATGTACGGTTAATTTAGAGGACGTGGTTGTCTTTTCCGACATGTGGGCTTCTCAGGTTGAGCTCATCCGTGACTTGTTTTGCCGTCTGGCTGAGACGCATCTCACTATTAACCTCACCAAGTGTGAGTTTGCCAGAGCGACGGTCAAGTATCTCGGTCGGGTGGTGGGACAGGGTACTGTCCGCTCCAGTTGAGGAAGAAGTAAAAGCAGTTGGGTGCTATCCTGTTCCTACAACCAAAAAAGAGCTTTTGCGTTTTCTTGGTCTTGTTGGTTACTACAGGAGTTTCTGCAGAAATTTGTCCTAGGTAGTTGCTCCCTTGACCAATCTGCTTAAGGCCAAAGTCACATTTGTTTGGTCTTCAGTGTGTCAGCAGGCTTTTGACAAAGCTAAATCCCTGTTGTATAATGCACCTGTCCTTTCTGCTCCCAGGTTTGATCGTCCCTTTGCTCTCCAGGTTGATGCCAGTCACGTGGGGGTGGGGGCGGTGCTATTGCAGAATGATGATTTTGGTATTGAGAAACCAATGAGCTTCTTTTCCAAAATGTTTAATTCTTACCAGCTTAATTATGCTACTATTGAGAAAGAAGCACTGGCCTTAGTGTGGGCTTTGAAACATTTTGACATTTATCTGGGGTCAGGTGTCGTACCTGTTGTGGTCTACACCGATCACAACCCACTTGTCTTTCACAACTCCATACAGTGTCCAAATCAAAGATTAGTGAGATGGTCTCTTTATCTTCAGTCTCACTGGTCTGACATAAGACATATTAAAAGGTCTGACAATGTGGTGGCAGATATATTGTCCAGAGCGCCTTTGAAATAAACGTAGCCATGTGAGTTACCTATGCTGTTTTTTAATCATGTCCCCACTTGTTTCTCTTTGCTTGCGCCTCTTAAATTGCCCCCAGGTACCAGGTTGCTGAGGTGGGAGAGTGGTGAAGCAGGTGAAGGAGTGTTTAAAAAAAATAAGCAATGGGTAAGTTTTCTTTTAAATTATGAAATGGTAGAGTGACTAGGTAAGTTTTGTAAATAGTTAAATGTATTGGGGATAAAAAAAGTAATGGTAATAATAAAACAAAAGAATAATAACACTAAGAACATAAACTTGGTATTCCATTATTTTGAGTTGTTTAAATTTGGCTCAATCTAATTTAAATTTTGCAAAGGAATTGTCTGCGGTTCCGAGGTTGGAACCCCTTTTTTATGGAAGGGGGTGTGATGGCCTCCTGCCTCTAGGGCCTGCTGTTTTGTGTGTGTTGTTCCCCTGCTGGTTGGTTGGTGGGGTTTGCCTTACCTGGGCGGATCTGGCCACTCCACCAGGTGTATAAGGCTGCCATCAGACCTTCACTCTGTCTCTCTCTGGGCTGCTCACTGCTGTCTATGCTGCTCTGGGCTGATAATTTGTGCTGCAGCTTTGTGTTGTCCATCCGCAGCCAGATGATTCCTCGGCGCACCATGTTTTCATTTAGTTAGTTTTCTTTGTTAGTTTAGTTGTTTTGCTTCAGTTGTAATTAATTTAATTCTCATTGTTTGTAATAAATCATTTAATCTTTAGTTTAACCCGTATGTCTCTTCGCCTTTGTCATGTCTTTGAGCCAGGTCATGACATCATCGTCAACATTTAGGACAGCCTGCATGTCGTTTGCTGAGGATGGTCCTCTCAACAGCACATTTAAAACACTACCTGATGGAGAATCAATACAGTGTAAATGTAGATGCTGACGCAGCTCTCTTGCATTAAAATGTTGAATTTCTCTAACAGTTATCTGGCTTTGATGATGATGATGATGGATGATGATGATGATGATGATCCTCCAGCATCAGAACAAACAGCAGGTCGGCTTCTTCCACCTTCAGTTTGAGTTCAGCTCAGGTTCTCTAGTGTTTGACTTGATGCTGGAGGATCTTTCTCCTCACCAAAGATAACCACACCATCCTCAGCACGAGCTTTAGAAGGAGTGCTGGTTGTGCCTTGTCACAGTCTCAGTCTCGGCCTCAGTATCATCTCCAGTCTGCCTCCAGTGCTGCAGTGTAATCAGTCCAGACTCACCTCACCTGTGTTCCTGCTCACACCTGCACCTCGTCTGCTGCAATCAAGCCACCTACAAAAGCTCCAGCTCCACACTCAGTGTCAGACTGTCTTCGCACTCATGCTGAGAACTCCAGACTTGTTTCCCGGATTGATCACCCATTGCCGACACGTTTCGTCCCAGACCTTGCCTCATACGCCTGACCCTCGGCTTGACTTCAAGGTATCGACTAGCTTCTGTCCTGCATTCACCCGCCTGTCTGAATCCCCAGCTATCGATCCTGTTCCTGTCTCCTGTTGCCAAGTCCAGCCTGTCCTACGCTGTGTTCTTCGCCTGGTATCTGATCCCTGCCAGTCTCCTGACGCCGTAACCAGCCTGTCCTACGCTGTGTTCTTTGCCTGGTATCTGATCCCTGCCAGTCTCCTGACGCCGTATCCAGCCTGTCCTACACTGTGCTATCCGTCTGGTATCTGATCCCTGCCTGTCCTCGACTATGTGAGTTGGCCTGAATCCCTTCTCTGAGTGTTCCTGAATGTCTCTGCTCGTCTGAGACTTAGTCAATCTTCCTCCTGCCTGTATATCCCCTCTGTGGCTCAGTCGGTAGAGCGTCCGTCAACAAAGCCGACTGTCGCGGGTTCGATCCCCACTCAAGCCACAGTCTTTCTTCTGCTGCTCTGTGTGAATCCCTGTTTTGGCTCATCTTCTGTGTGGCGCCATTGAGAAGGTCTCATCATTAAAGTCAGCTATCGCGGGTTCAACCCCCGCTCAAGCCGCAGCTTCCTTCTGGAAAGACTGAGTCAGTCTCTGTCCGTTAATCTCCCGTTTGGCTCAGTTGAGAGAGCGCCCGTCTACGAAGCAACTGTCGCGGGTTCGATCCCGGCTCAAGCCAAAGCCTTTCTCCCCGTGTTACACCTGGTGATCCTAGATCTGCACCTCTCTTCTCTGGTTCGCCTGAAAGTACTCTCACCAGTCGTTTCCGAGTATGAGGGTTAAACCCCACTTTGAACTCTGCTTAATCTGCTGTCAATAAAGACTGTTCATTGTTCACATCCAACTGCTTGCTTCTGGGTCCTAAGTGCAACCGGCACAGTGTCTAGCCTTGCAGAGCAGACAGACCTGCCTGATTCTGAAATCCTGCAGGTCCGTCTTGCCAGCCTCCATTGTCCAATGAATTCACTCGGCTATATTCTTAACATCCCAATCAGGGAAGAGAGGCGGGAGCTGTAGAATGTGGACGTGATGACAACCGGGAGTTGAAAATCAGAAGTTGAGAACAGACATGCCAATTAGCCTTTTTTCCTCATAGATACTTAGTAAAACTTAATGAAATCTGCCGTTTGCTTGTAGAGATTGTCTTTGACGAGTTTCATGTCACATATAAGTGTTAAATGAATCATCTATGTGGTACAATGATGTAAGATGATAGTAAAAGGCCGTTAGCTGTTAGCCGCTAAGTTAGTGGCTAACAGCTAATGGTCATTATCTGTTGTTAGCTGTTAGCGGCTAAGTTAGCTGCTATGTATGCTACTTTTTTTTCAATTCTTTGTTCAGCCATTTCAAGTAACAAACAGGCACATTTTGCATCATACATTTTTCAAAAATCGCTGAGCAGCATCAGCAACCAATATAAACAAAATACAATAAAATGTGTATATAAAAGAAAAAAATAAAGACAAATTCAATGAAAACATTGCTACATTATAGGAAGCAACCCTGCTAGATATGGATTGGTCTGTGATGAATGTGACGAGCAAAACGATTATCCAATCACAAGCTTGTGTTTTTTCTCCCTTTTTCTCTTCTTTTTTGACTAATCAATCCCTTTTACTCCCCTTGTCCACTATTCCTGACTTCTGCCCTCACCGAAACGGATGTCGAATCTTGCTCAGCTGGAAGATTTCATTCAGTACAGCTATGATGGTTCTGCATCATGGGTCGCTCACAAAAGTTGAAGAAGCCCCCTTGTGCTGGTAGAGATGAGCTCTACCATTGAATGGGACTATTTTCAGTTTGGCCAGCAGGTGGTGCTGCTCTCATTTTGTGTTTATGTTCATGTGTTGTAACAGCCAATCAAAAAGACTCTGGTCAGGTGATCAGAAAATGAGTCAGACATTTTAGTTTAATGGCTGAGTGGGACACAAGTTCAACATGATGATGTAATCTCCATCCATCCTCGTTTGTTGTTTAACGAAAGCACTGCCTGTAAGTATTTCTAGCATTACATTTGATTGTAAGATATTTCAAAGGCCAAATTTGTGTTAAATATATGCTTGATTATGTTTTGTAAAAGCTATTGTTTAGTGTTTCAGCCAGGAAACTAAGTGTAGTTTTTGTTGTCTTTCTACAGTTTTACTCTGTTGATAGTTGAAGGAAACAATCTTAATACAGAAGACATCTGTCAATCTATCAAAGAGTTAACTTTCTGCATAACTGTGTTCAAGTTGAGCAGTGAGGGCAGAACAGTAAAAAGGCAACTTGGTCTACAGCAACAAACATCAGGTGGACACGCACATAATTTTGACCCAGAACGGTAATTATGTCACAGCAAGGAAAACAGAGTGATGATGGCCAGTCGGTCCACAGTAATGCTACAAAATCATCAAAGAGCTCTAAAAAGTCATCAGCCAGCATTGCTGCAATAACTGCACGAGCCAAAGCTGAAGCAGCACGAGCAAGAGCAGCTTTTGCCCAAAAAGAAATTGAAATGAGAGTTAAACAAGCTGAACTCAAGGTGGAAGAAACACGTCTAGAGGCCACATTAGATGCGCTTCACCAGCAATGTGATGCCGAAGCAGCCCTTGCTGAAGCTACTGTATATGAAGCTGCAGCGAGCGAAATGGATGAAGAGAGCATTAGTCCACCTATTTCTCAGTCACTTCATGCTACAGAGCAAACTAAAGCATATGTGAAAGACCAGTTATGTCAACAGGACAAATTAACTCCTCATGTCAGTGTCAAAGCTCAAAAGACATCCACTTATTTTACGAGTAAACCACTCAAGCAGCAAAGGGACATGTTCGATGCTAGTACTGGACACTATGACCCACTGCCTCACGATAGTCAGCCATCTCCATTCTTCCCAGTGCATGCATCTTCTGGACTTCAGACCTCACAGGAAAATGCTAATATTTATGACATAACCAGATTTCTGGCTAGACATGAGTTGCTCACTGGAGGACTTATAAGGTTTAATGACCAACCAAGCGAGTACTTGGCTTGAAGATCTTCATTTGAAAATGCCATTCAAGGTCTGAACTTAGCAGCTAGTGAAGAGTTGGACTTGTTGGTAAAGTGGTTAGGTGATGAATCGTCCAAACATGCAAAACGCATCAGAACAATACACATCAACAACCCCTCTCATGGTCTAACCAAAGTGTGGGAACGACTGCAGGAGTGCTATGGCACTCCAGAAGCACTGGAAAAGGCTTTCTTTGATAGGTTGGAGCATTTCCCCAAAATAACAAACAAAGATCCTCAGCTACTACGTGGTTTTGGAGATCTACTTATGGAAATAGAATCTGCTATGAGTGAAGGCTGCATACCAGGACTGCTGTATCTCGACACTGCACGTGGAGTTCAGCCCTTAGTGGACAAACTACCGTTCAGCCTACAAGAAAAATGGCTGACATTTGGAACAAGGTACAAACAAGAACATTTGGTGTCATTTCCTCCATTCACAGTTTTTGCTGCCTTTGTTGAAGATCAAGCCAAAATGAGAAATGACCCGAGCTTCCAATCTTTAGCTTCACCTCCCATCCCATCCGTAAAGGCCGACAAATATTTGGGGAAGTACAATAGAACAAGAATGCCCATCTCAGTTAACAGAACAGAAGTGGGTCACTCTGAGCAAAAACAAGGTGCAGGAAAAATAAACGAGGATCCTGACAAAGAATGTCCAATTCACAAAAAACCCCATGCACTCAGAAAATGCAGAGCATTTCGAGAGAAAACTCTAGAGGAATGCAAGACTTATCTGAAGCAGAATCAGATATGTTTCAGATGCTGTGCCTCTTCTAACCACATGGCTAAGAACTGTAAAATAGAAATCCACTGTGCTGAATGTGGCAGTAACTCACACATTGCTGCGCTCCATGCAGGTCCACCACCATGGACAACTCAAGCTGACGCAAAGCCTGCCACTGATCATGGCGGGGAGCTAGAGTCAGCAACACCTGTCGCTTCTTCCAAGTGCACACAGGTGTGTGGAAAAGAGATGGGGGGACAATCTTGTTCTAAGATCTGCTTCATCAATATCTATCCAAAGGGTCACTATGACAAGAGACTAAGAGCTTATGCTATCATAGATGATCAAAGCAAAAAATCGCTAGCCCGATCCTCCTTCTTTGACATCTTTGGTATTGACAAAACTTTAGCACCATATACCCTCAAGACCTGTGCAGGAGTTTCAGAGGTGATGGGAAGAAGAGCAAGTAATTTCATTGTGGAGTCAGTTGACCATCAGTCCAGTTTGCCTTTGCCCACATTGATAGAGTGTGACTTGCTCCCTGACAATCGGCTTACCACCATCCTCACCTTAAAGATATTGCTGCAGAGATCCCCGCGCTTGATCCCCAAGCAGATATCTTGTTGCTTCTTGGGAGAGATGTCATTCAGGCTCACAAGGCACTTGATCTGCAAAATGGGCCTACGAATGCCCCCTTTGCACAGAGGTTAGCATTGGGATGGGTCATTGTTGGAGATACTTGTCTCGACAGGGCACACAAGCCTGACCATCTAAACGTCTTCAAGGTGAACATCTTGGATAATGGGCGTCCAAGTAACTTCTCTCCTTGTCAAAATAGCTTTCAGGCTAAAGAAAGCTTTAATCACCACAATAATCACTCTCGTCCCACACATGGCCAGAAAAGGGGGATAGCTCAGAATGACTCTATGGGCGACACAGTCTTTCAATGCACAAATGCAGATGAGAAACCTGACTTCTCAATAGAAGAGAAAACCTTCCTACAGATTATGGACAAGGAAGTCTACCAGGATGAGACAAACAGCTGGGTGGCTCCTCTGCCTTTCTGCCCTCTGAGACCACGCCTCCCAAACAACAAACAGCTTGCAATTCAGCGTCTTGCTTCAGTTCATCGAACACTGAAAAGGCGACCTGACATGAGCCGTCACTTCATAGAATTCATGAAAAACATATTTGACAATGGGCATGCTGAACCAGCTCCACCACTTAAGGATCAAGAGGAATGCTGGTACCTCCCCTTCTTTGGTGTATATCACCCCCATAAACGAGACCAAATAAGAGTGGTCTTTGACTCCTCTGCACAGCACCATGGACTGTCTCTAAATGATGTCCTCCTCACAGGTCCCAACCTCAACAACAGCCTTCTGGGTGTGCTCATGCGGTTCCGTAAAGAGCGGGTGGCTGTCACTGCTGATGTGAAGCAGATGTTCCATTGCTTCTCAGTACGTGAGGACCATCGGAACTTCTTGCGTTTCCTTTGGCACAGGAACAACAACCTAGATGAGCCCATAGTGGAATACCGAATGACTGTCCATGTTTTTGGGAACAGCCCGTCACCCGCTGTTGCCATCTATGGGCTCAGGAGGGCATCTGAAGACCAAGGGGATGGCGACAAAACAACAAGGCATGTTGTGGCACGCCATTTCTATGTTGATGACGGTCTCATCTTATTTCCATCTGATAGAGAGGCTGTGGCTGTTGTCAAGAGGGCCCAAGAAACACTGGCAGCTTCCAATTTAAAGCTGCACAAGATTGCTTCTAACAGCATTGACACTATGGAATCATTTCGAAAGGAGGACCTAGCAATGGGCCTCAAAGACCTCGACCTTGGTACAGACTTTCCCCCTATGCAGAGAAGTCTGGGGTTGAGTTGGGATATTGGCACTGATGAGTTCACATTTCAGGTATCAAACACAGAGAAGCCTTACACTCGAAGAGGAGTTCTGTCGACCATAAACAGTCTTTATGACCCCCTTGGGTTCGCAGCTCCAGTTAGCCTTCAGGGCAGGGCCTTACTAAGAGAGCTCACATCAGAAGCCTGTGACTGGGACGATCCTCTCCCAGCAAAAAAGCTCAAAGAATGGTGTGAATGGAAAGAGTCCCTTAAGGACCTAGAACAAGTCAGGATCAAAAGAATGTACACTTCCATCTCCCTCAGCGATGCCACACGTAATGAACTTTGTATTTTCAGCGACGCCTCTACACAAGCTATTGGAGCAGTTGCTTACATCAAAGTTATGGATGCAGATGGTAAAGGGGAACTTGGATTTGTGTTTGGCAAGGCCAAGCTGGCGCCACAACCAGAAGTGACAATCCCTAGACTTGAACCGTGTGCAGCTGTTCTCTCTGTGGAAATCGCAGATATGCTCTCAGAAGAAATGGACATCCAGATCCATTCTGTACGGTACTTTACTGACAGTAAAGTGGTCCTCAGTTACATATGCAATGAATCCAGAAGGTTCTATGTCTATGTAAGTAACCGTGTACAGAGAATCAGAAAGTCTTCTTTACCAGAACAATGGAATTATGTTCCAACTGATGCAAACCCAGCTGACCAAGTCTCCAGGTCAATTCCTGCAAACACCTTGATGTCAAGCATGTGGCTTCAAGGGCCAGATTTTCTGTTGAAGTCGGCTGAGACTAAACTTGACAATGAGGCATCTTTTGAGCAAATCAACCCAGAGTCAGACCCTGAGATTCGCCCTTTGCTGACAAGTTGTGCCACCCAGGTTGCAGAGTCTCCTCTGGATCCAAGACGCTTTGAATCATTCTCATCATGGAGATCCCTTCTTAGGGCTGTGTCAAGGCTTATCCACATAGCTAGCTCTTTCCAAAATGGAAACTGCAAGAGTGATTGTCAAGGCTGGCATATGTGCAAAGGTTCCTGCCCAGAGAACCTTGTTAAAGCTAAAATGGTCATCATACGTAGTCTTCAACACAAGGCTTTCCCTAACATCTTTGCATGTATTCAGGCAGGGAAAGAGATCCCTAAACACAGCCAACTTAGGAAACTATCACCTTATTTAGATGCTGCAGGTTGTCTTAGAGTTGGTGGTCATCTGTCACAAGCTGATCTGGAAAGTGATGAAAGGAACCCATTCATCATCCCTCGGCAACACCACGTGACAACACTGCTAGTGCGACACTACCACCAGCAGGTCCAGCATCAGGGCCGCCACTTCACCAAAGGTGCAGTCAGGTCAGCTGGCCTGTGGGTCATCGGTGGGAGGCGCTGCATCAGTTCCATCATTCACAACTGTGTAACATGTCGCGAGCTTCGGTGGAGAACAGAAACACAAAAGATGGCCGACCTACCTGCAGATCGTCTAAGCATCAATCCACCGTTCTCTTATGTGGGTGTGGATGTATTCGGACCTTGGACAGTGAGCTCTCGTAGGACTCGGGGAGGCTGTGCCAACAGCAAGCAGTGGGCAGTCATTTTCAGTTGTATGGGAACCAGGGCCATACACATTGAAGTGATGGAATCAATGGAGTCTTCAAGTTTTATCAACGCCCTGCGGCGTTTCATGTCCATCCGTGGCCCTGTGAAACAGTTGCGGTCTGACTGTGGGACGAACTTCTTGGGCACATGCAAAGAACTTGGTTTTGACTCAAGACACTGCAACAACGACGCAATACAGGATTTCTTAAGTGACAACTCATGCATCTGGGTGTTCAATCCACCCCACGCCTCACATATGGGGGGAAGCTGGGAGCGCATGATTGGGGTGACAAGACGGATACTTGACTCAATGCTCCTGGGCATCGCATCTCGGCAACTAACCCATGAAGTACTGACTACCTTTTTGGCAGAGGTAACAGCCATCGTCAACTCACGACCCCTGATCCCAGTATCCGCTGACCCCAGCTGTCCTTATATTCTTACACCAACTTCCCTCCTCACTCAGAAACTTGGTGTTCCTTCCCCTCCTTCAGGCGACTTTGGTGAAACTGACATGTACAAACGCCAGTGGCGGCAAGTGCAACATCTTTCCAATGTTTTCTGGCACCGTTGGAAGAACCAGTATCTCTCTTCATTGCAAGAACGCAAGAAATGGCACTCAGAACGACCCAATCTGAAGGAAGGAGATCTTGTGCTGTTAAAGGACTCTCAGGTCAAACGGAACCACTGGCCAATGGGTGTGGTTGTCAAAACCTTTCCCAGTCAAGATGGTATAGTGAGGAAGGTAGAGGTCAAGATCGCTTCTGGGGGAACGTGCAAGACCTTTCTGAGACCAATTACGGACACCGTACTTCTTCTGTCAAGCACAGTCAACAAGGACAATGTAAAATCATAAGAGTTGAGTGTGACATCCTGAAGATGTCAAACGGGGAGTGTGCTGGTAGAGATGAGCTCTACCATTGAATGGGACTATTTTCAGTTTGGCCAGCAGGTGGTGCTGCTCTCATTTTGTGTTTATGTTCATGTGTTGTAACAGCCAATCAAAAAGACTCTGGTCAGGTGATCAGAAAATGAGTCAGACGTTTTAGTTTAATGGCTGAGTGGGACACAAGTTCAACATGATGATGTAATCTCCATCCATCCTCGTTTGTTGTTTAACGAAAGCACTGCCTGTAAGTATTTCTAGCATTACATTTGATTGTAAGATATTTCAAAGGCCAAATTTGTGTTAAATATATGCTTGATTATGTTTTGTAAAAGCTATTGTTTAGTGTTTCAGCCAGGAAACTAAGTGTAGTTTTTGTTGTCTTTCTACAGTTTTACTCTGTTGATAGTTGAAGGAAACAATCTTGATACAGAAGACACCTGTCAATCTATCAAAGAGTTAACTTTCTGCATAACTGTGTTCAAGTTGAGCAGTGAGAGCAGAACACCGGTACACAGGACTCTTCCACTACATCTGCCGATTCTTCACCGGTCACAGCCCCACTAATCACATTGTTGTACCGATGTTAATGAAATACTGCTCTCTATAGACAGTAAGTTCACTAACCTGGATGCAAGAATCGGCATAATCGAGACTCTCCACCAGGAATTCCAGCACCTCCGCCACAGTCTGGAATTTACACAGGGCCAGATAGAAAAAAATAACTCAGGAAAATAAGGATCTGCAAAACTCTGTTTCCACCACGACCACAGAAGTTGTCTCAGTCCAGTCACAACTGGCAACTGTTACTGCCGAAAACAAACAGATGAGGGAAAGCATACTAGATCTTCAGGCGCGCAGTATGAGAGACAACCTCTTCTTCTCTGGAATCCCCGAGTTGCCCACTGACGAACCAGAGAAGCTGGTGAAGGACTTCATGGTTAGACGCCTCGCCGGACACCGTCAGCAACATCACTTTTCATCGGGTTCACCTCACCACCTGACCCCGGCCCATCGTTGCCAAATTTGAACACTTAAAGCAGCTGAGAGGGAAAGACTACTGACTAAATGACCAGTATCCACCTGAGATCCTCCGCAGACGTAAGGTACTACTCTCCATTTGCAAACAGAAGATCTTTCAGTTGACAAGTTGTTCATGGTCAGCTGTTGAAGGATAGGGACATCGCCCCATGGCTGTTCTGAAATCTCAGACCTCTCCCTACCTCTCTCATTCCCCCCGCATAAATCTCACACTCATTCTCACCCCACACTACCCCCTGCACACTTTATTTTCCACACCCACCCCTCTGACTGCTTCTGTACCTCAGTTTAAGTCATACACAGCCTAGATCCTCTCTCTCTTTCTTTTTCACTCACTACTGATATACATATAAACAACGCTTGTTCTATCAAATTTAGTTATTTATTTTTCGCTCACCAGTCTCGGTATCCTGCACCATCATGGCATTTTGCTCTGTTGCTTGTTTTGTTGTTATTTGTGTCCCCCCGCCACTGTTTGTTTTGTTGCTTGTGTTTTTAATTGCTCTGCTCCATCTTGTATTACAGGTCCTGCTGTGCACACCATACAGCATTCTCAAAGCAGTCCGCACTCACACACACACACATAGAGTCATCATTCATATCACACAGCTACAATCATTAATGCGCACAACATGACATCATTAACATTTGTAACATGGAACATTAGGGGTATTGGCACCCAGACAAAAAGAACCAAAATATTTAATCACCTAAATGATCTTAAAGTAGATTTTTGCCTACTATAGGAAACACACCTCTTGGACTCAGACCATGACAAATTAGAATCAGTACAGTTCTCTCAGTTTCTCAGCCCCTTATAACTCCAGACAAAGAGGTGTATGTATCTTGATAAATAAAAAAAAAACTTTTGTCCATAATACAACCGTTGCAGACCCTGAAGGACCTTTTATAATCATTAATATATCCATAAACAATAATCCGGTAACAATTGGCAATATCTACGGCACAAACAATGACGATCCTTCCTTTTTTCAAACTTTTTTAATTCCCTATCAAATGTTTCCAATGGCCCAGTAATTATAGGAGGTGATTTTAACACAATTATTAACCCAACACTTGATAGATCTAATAGAGCAACAACTAACCGTATCTCGTAATCTACTAATACCATAAAACAGTTCATGAGTGATCTAGGTCTTGGCGATGGCTGGCGATTACAGCACCCATCTTCTAGAGAATACTCTTTCTACTCACCTGTTCACCACTCGTACTCACGCATTGACCTCTTTCTGCAACTAGCAACTCAATTATATCACAGATCTCTGATTCAAAAATTCACCCTATAATTATTAGTGATCATGCTTCAGTAACTTTCAGATGGAACCCTATCAACCAACCCAAACGCACCACTAAATGGCCTTTTAACTCATCTCTTCTAAAAGGCCCAGAATTTGACAGCTATCTCAGGAGAGAGTGGGCCTCCTTCCTTGAAATAAATGATTCCCTGGAGACATCACCAACCATTCTGTGGCTTCTCCATTGTTTTGTTTATCGTGTGACCTGTGACCTGCCTTTCTTCCTGTTTCTTTGCCCACTCAGGGCACACTGGGAGGTACCTGTCCTGCTCCCACCACACCTCCCATTAAATTAGCACGGGATAATTGATCACAGAAAATTTAAAATATTATGTTGTGACATAAAATCAACCTTGGTTAACCATACATAAAGGGCCCGTTCGCACTTTTTTCTCCCTCTTTTTTTTTTTCTTTTTTCTCTTTTTTTCGCGACCAGGGAGTGCCCCTCGACGTCATGTGCCCCCATGCAACTGCGTGCGTCACGCGATTTGTACATGTTCATTTACAATTTTTATAAAGACAAACCTGTTGAAAATTCATATCAGTTTTCTTTTCTTGTAATTACACACTTAGCTTTTATTAGATAATTCTACCAAATACTTGCCAGACTTGTTTACATTTATTTCTTATGAACATAGGATGAGTAAAATTTGTCAAAAGGACATTTCCATGGAATTTTAAGACTTTTTTTGACAAAGAAAGACCAGGCTGCCTCTTATAATATCAGCATTCAAAGAGTCATTTGGGACCACCTAATAAGTAAGTGTGTGCTGTGGAACCAAATGTATTTTAAACATTACATTGATTTAACTTTACAAAAATACTGTACAGTTTGTACATGTTATGTCTAGTGTTGCCATCAACAGGAAAAGCAAACCAAACAATGTAATATAACACTGTAAAGTAGGCTATCTGACTTTTAAATTATTATTAGCTATTGAAGGGGTGATCATAGCCATTACCATTTGCCCTCCCTGAGAAATTTCTCAGGAGCTGCCACTGTTTCAAACTGAACCAACCTTGTAGTAGGTTACCCTGACTGAAGCTGTCCCACCTCTGCTCTCCTGGACAGTCACACTGATGTCTGCAGCTACTCATCTTCAGCCTCTGGATCACACCACTGTCAACCAGATATAAAAATCAGAATTATTCATTGGATAAATAAAATAAGACAAAAGAAAATCGTGAAAATGATCAGTTTTGTGTGTCCACTCTTCTAAACTGACCTGATGTCCTGTTCCACTTCAGCAGTGTTGTTGGAGCACTTCTTGAGACCTGAATCTACTCATTGGAGCTCTTCTTAAACTCTTTTGTGATTAGCTCTCCGGGCTCTGATCACTTTCCGACTCAGAGATCTTGGTAGCTTCTTCTCTACTTAGTATTGTTTTTTTTGCTTGTTTTACATTAATAAATAAACACATAAAAAGAAAAGAAAAAAAAGGAAATAAAAGTTTGTAGATTGCAGTGAATAGACAAAGTTAAAACATCACCTTACTTTGTCAGTTTATACCTGTAACATTTTGGTCCAGCTGTTGTAAAACACATTCATGGCCCAAATTGTGCACTCATGGAACTCTTTTGACTCCTGATTGGAGAAAAAAAAAGTGTTTGAATTAGGTTGAAACTAACATTTAAATTAAGTAAATGTCTAGTAATCCTACCTGAATGGTTAGCACATGGTGTGTTTTCACTGTCTTGTTGTTTTTGACATGTAAAAACTAGAATGAAAACTTGTGCTTCCATGTTTACATCTATGTCATCCTCTTTAAAGTTCTGACAGAAGTGCCATCAATGTAACTTCATGGGTGATTTATGTTTGCATTAGGATGTTACAGGCTAATTTACAGCAAAAACAAAGGTTCAAGCAGTTTAAGGTAACAATACAAATTAATGGATGTTAGAGGGGATGAAGGAAGTCACAATAATTTAAAACCCAGTTTAAATAACTATCCACTTAAAATATGAAAAAAGTGCTGAATGTTTATTCACAACAACAACTTAAATCAATCTCATGCCGATGCACCACAGGAGTAGAACCTAAAAAGCATAAATAGACAATCACTGCAAAGCTCACACATGCTGAATGGAACTAAAGTCACTGCAGGTTCTGCTGCTCCACACAGGATCTGTGGGAGTAGATGAGGAGGTGAGAGAGTCCACAGAACTCTCCTACTTCTTAAAGACTATGACTCGTCAGCCAACCAGCAGCACCTGCCACAAAACCACATCAGCGGAGGAACCTGGATAGAGAAAGGAAACGGCACAGCAGCACACATACAAACACATACCATGTAAGAGGCAAAAAAAACATGACGTATAAAAATTAGGATAGAAATTTCAGCTCCCACTTTTACATCTATGTCATTCTATTCCAGTTTTGACAGAAGTGCCATCAATGTATTATGTAATGAGTGAATATTCAGGACAGATTCATAGCTTTCCAATGAGTGGATCCATGTTCAGAATGAATGTTGCTGTCATGACCTGCAGCCTGTTGAGTTCTGTGTATTTTCAGCTGACCTGGCTGACCTTTACCCCTGTGTTATTTGTCCAATATCAATCTGTATTTGTGCTCAACATTCTTCAAATCAAACAAGTTATATATCAAATGAAAGTGCAGATTTCACCCTTTCACATGACTGAGGCACTGATTTTTATCATGAATGATTTGCTAATACAGTGGAGGCAGTTAATGAAATAATCATTCACTTGGTGATACAAGCACCAAATTGGGCACAAATGATGTTCAGGATGTACTTTCTAAAAAAAGTATGTTTTCCAGCTGAACATCCAAGATGGCTGCCGTTTTTCAAGATGGCCACCATTCGGAATGGGTTCAAACAGCGCTTGACCTATTTTAATGGCCTGTACATCGAATTATAGGTTTTCGAGCATGAGAAATCCAATTCTGCATTTAGAATATCAAAATAATTGAGTATTGTGATGATAAAATGGGAATTAAACGAAAAACACTCTTGATGATGTTTCCTATGGATTTAAAATATGCATATTGCATTTCAGCATTGATGTAGGTGCAATTTTATTTCTTTTTTCAAAACGGACACCAAAAAACAGAACGGTCGAGTAATTTTGCAAAAGATAAAGACATTAGTTTCACTTTTGGCTTTTGGACCAATAAGGTACTTGTAGGGATGACCACGTAGAGGCTGTCTTTGTCTCCCCCAATCTTTTATTTTCTTTTTCTTTTTTCTCTCTTTTTCTTTTTTCTTTTTTTTTCTTTTTTCTTTTTTTCTCTCCCTTTTTTTTTAGCAAAAAAAAAAACAGAAAACACATCCAATAGACTGCATGTTGTACAATTTTCAGCAACTCAAACACGGCTGGCAAACATGGCTTCTTCTGGTCCTCACATTCACAGGCACACAACTGCGTACATTTCAAGCCGAAGCAATAACATTTGCATGTTTGAGCAAAAAATGTATTTTGTTTATGTGTATTACGTAAAAATGTATGCATGATTCCATATTTGATATATGAAGATATTGGCCAATACTCAAGGCTGCAGTATTAGTATTGTATCGGAAGTGAAGAAGTTGTGTCAAGACACAAAAATCTCAAGCTTTACAACATAATCTCCAGTTATTGTTTATGCCAGCATAGTTATACAGTATTTCTATTGAAATCAGGATTGGTTTTGCTTTATTTGGTTTTCATGTACTGAACAAATGTAACCTCATGGGTTTGTGTATTGTTATATACTGTTGTATATTCCTGTTCTGCCATGAAATGGCTCAGTATGTGTGTTTCCATACATTAAACACAATTTTCACCATTTTATGTGTGGTGTTTCTTTGGTAAAATACAGTACTCTGAAAAGCCTACAGGTGGATCAAGGTTGAGAAACAAAAATTTTATATTTCGGACATCACATCAAATTTCTATACCTCAAACTTGTTCCACCCATTTCCTGTTGCTCAAAGTTTCACTTGCATTAGTTGATGGTTAACAAACTGTTATCAACTTAGCTGTAAAGTGTGAGATAATATATTAGTTAAGTGTTAGTTATTAGCCTACGTATGTTATTGGAACATTATTCTAAAGTTGCAACTTTACCTCATTTACCAACAGTCAATAAATGAGGTATAGGTACAACTTTAGAATAACGTCCCAATAACATATATAAATGATGAACTGACACGTAACAGGTCATTAGTAATTTACTAATAGCTTGTTCATGATATATTACTAATTTATAAGGTATAGCTATAAAGCATTAACATACAGTTAACAAGTCATTTATAACTCATTTATTAACTACTTACTAATGATTTATTAAGTAGTTATAACTGATTAACTATAAATATACACTTAACAAGTCATTAATTAACAGTTACTAATGATCTATTAATATATATGTATATATATATATATATATATATATACTGTATATATACATAAATACATATATATATATATACACACACACACATATATACATATATATACATATATATATATACATATAAATACATATATACTCAACAAAAATATAAACGCAACTTTTGTTTTTGCTCCCATTTTTCATGAGATGGACTCAAAGATCTAAAATTCATTCCAGATAAACAATATTACCATTTCTTTCAAATGTTGTTCACAAATCTGTCTAAATGTGTGATAGTGAGCACTTCTGCTTTGCTGAGATAATCCATCCCACCTCACAGGTGTGCCACATCAAGATGCTGATCTGACATCATGATTAGTGCACAGGTATGCCTTAGACTGCCCACAATAAAAGGCCACCCTGAAATGTGCAGTTTTGTCTCACAGCAAAATCCCACAGATGTCACAAGCATTGAGGGAGCGTGCTATTGGCATGCTGACATCAGGAATGTCAACAGGATCTGTTGCTCGTGCATTGAATGTTCATTTCTCCACCATAAGCCGTCTCCAAAGGTGTTTCAGAGAATATGGCAGTACATCCAACCGGCCTCACAACCGCAGACCACGTGTAACCACACCAGCCCAGGACCTCCACATCCAGCAGGTTCACCTCCAAGATCATCTGAGATCATGCCATACATCCATGAACATCACCTCATGTTTCAGCAAGATAATGCATGGCCCCATGTTGCAAGGATCTGTACACAATTCTTGGAAGCTGAAAATGTCCCAGTTCTTGCATGGCCAGCATACTCACCGGACATGTCACCCATTGAGCATATTTGGGATGTGCTTGACCAGCGTATGCGACACGTGTACCAGTTCCCACTAATATCCAGCAACTTTGCAGAGCCATTGAAGAGGAGTGGACCAACATTCCACAGGCCACAATTGACAATCTGATAAACTCTATGTGAAGAAGATGTGTTGCACTGCATGAGGCAAATGGTGGTCACACCAGATACTGACTGGTTCTGAGTCCCCAGACCCCCAATAAAGCAAAAAAAAAAAAATGCACATTTCAGGGTGGCCTTTTATTGTGGGCAGTCTAAGGTACACCTGTGCACTAATCATGGTGTCTGATGAGCATCTTGATGTGGCACACCTGTGAGGTGGGATGGATTATCTCAGCAAAGCAGAAGTGCTCACTATCACAGATTTAGACAGATTTGTGAACAATGTTGAGAGAAATCGTTATATTGTGTATCTGGAATGAATTTTAGGTCTTTAAGTCAATCTCATGAAAAATGGGAGCAAAAACAAAAGTGTTGTTTATATTTTTGTTGAGTATATATATATATATATATATATATATATATATATATATATACATATATATATATATATATAAATATGGGCCATGCTACCGAATTTGTCCAAAGTGCAGGGTTGGAAAAATTTTTTTCAAAGTGTTTTTTTCCCACAACTTTTTCCATACACATGTTGCACCATATCTAAGGTACATATATCTTGTGTAGTGCAGTCAATATTCATATTTTAATTTCTGCTTGTTCTTGAAATGTTTTTTCTACTCCCAAAATGTGTCACAACCGAAACACAGCAACACACTGCAATAAAAGGTATTATATTAATCTGTTCATATTGTACTTCCATGCCCCCTCTAAAGAATATATTTACAAATTTTTCTTGAAGGGTTTTACAACAAAATCAATAAAAATGATATTTTAAACATTTTTCAAAGTTCAATTTCTAAGACTCATCAAAATCAAGATACAATCTTTTCGTGTAAAATGAATTCCACTGATTATATAGATCTCAGAGTTAATGAGTTATGAAATTGAACATACATTTAACGAATAGTCATCATAAAATGTTAGTTGATGACTCAATATCTTTTATTTTTTACAAAATACCCAGTGTTTCGGTTGTGACTGCACTGTTTCGGTTCTGACTGCACTATTTTGGTAGTGACCACTATTACTATTGTTTGCAAGGTTGTATCATATTTTCTCCACCTTATTGCTTAATATTAACTTCAAACATGTCTTACATTGGGAATATTATGAACACAAATGTTTATAATCAATCAATTGACATTTACTTTGAAGGCCAGCATTAGCCTACTCAAACATCACAACGCATCTACTGTAACATTACTTAAAGGTGCTGTGAGGAGAATCTATTACTGCGACATAAAGACTCTGCTACCCATGAGCACGCGTGGCAACAGTCGTAATGCTGCGTTCCAGTAACCATGGAACTGGGAGTGACATCATCTCTGACTTATCGGCGTTCCATTTGAAGTTGAAAAAAAACATGCCGATCTACCAGGCGATTGTTAGCTGTTGTTAGCACGCCCTGCGTTGTTGTTCACAAATATCACATGAAGAAAGTGATTATCACTATGGCAACATTTTTGTAAATATAGGTCTAACAATACTATGTATACAGCTGATCTAGAGCCACACACCCCAGTCAGAAGTGCAAATAAATGGATTATTACAGGAGCTAAATAACTGTTCACACTGGGGGCATCCATCTTCGATTGTCAACTCGGGGGTGGCGAGGTTTCACCGAGTTCCCAGCAGGAAATTTTCACTTCGGGGGACGTTTCAGTTGTAGTCTCCTACTTGGAACTCAGAAATTCCAACTTCCGACTACAACTGGAACGCACCACGAGCCAAAGCGTGTGTTTGTTGTGATGCTAAATGAATGAAAATCGAACCTTCCTCAGAACTCTGCATTGCTTTACAACTTCTTTTTTCAACAGCTTTCAGGATGCAAAGTGACGAGGTAATGTATCTCTTTCTAGTTACCTAGTGGTAGTTTTTGATGTGTGACAACAAGCAATTTTTAGAAAACTTAGTATCGTAGTTTTGTAGCTGGCCATAAATCGCTACTTACAGCCCGGTGCTCTAAGATGTGTCTGAATAATATAAATTTGCTCTAGTTTTAATTGTCTTGTTCCTGAAGTTGAGTATCCAGGCCAGTCCAGTCCTGTCCGACCTGACTGGAAGGCTAAGGAATAGCATTTATAGATAACCTATTTAGATGCTATAAAACTCATCTTAAAATGTGTATTTCAATCAGGCATATATCTAAAAGTGAGACTTTTTGTAATTATTTAGAAACTCCTCACAGTCCCTTTAAAACATCTTATCTTAAAAAATACACACACCAGAAAGTGTTATGCAAGAACTTCAATGAACTTAAAACAAAACAAACAACTTCTTAAGAATAACATGGTCGACACCCTTGGGCTAAAAGTCTAGCTTTTCAAATATTTTGTTTTGCCATATTGGTGTTTTTTTCATTTCTCCCTGTTGCTTTATAATATAAAACATGAACCAGCATTATCTATATGTTTTAAGAGGTAATAATGATCAAACATTGACTTAAGTGAGTGGACCATTACATGTTGTCACAACCGAAACTTTACTATCTGTTTCGGTTGTGACAATTTTAGCTTATTTTAGCTAATAACTAAAAAATGCTACCAACCACATGGCCAGCAAATGGATGTTTGAACAGGTGTACACCCATAAAAACATATGTTGCATTAAACCTCCAAAAGTTTACCTAATTGCAGTGAATATGTGTTCTGTAGTAATGATTAAAAATGCTCCCGACAGATTTTCAGATTTTGGAACACGTTTACTCCAAAATGATGAGAGGTAACTACTCACCATGATGCCATGAGGTAGAGGGATGCTGAGACTCTGCCTGATCAAAAATGCAGGGGTGTGGCTAAAAACAGGCTCAACCTATGTGGTAAAACTATCTGTGTTTCGGGCGTGACATGAAAGTGTGGGACAGCATTTTTTGAATGATCTTTTTAAATTAAAAAAATAAATCCACAATACATCCAAATCTTTTCAATGCTGTTTAAAAGAAATCAACAAGATATTTTAAAAAATATCATTGAAAACAAATACAAAATTGTTTTAAGTATTATTTTCATAGGTTGAAATTTAGGGCTTAGGGGTTGGGACAACCACTTCCCAATAGAAAGTACACTATAAATGATGATTTTGTATATATTTAGCTGATTACTATCTACTTGCTGTCTTGTGTGTTAAATAGATCATAACAGAATCTTAGTAAATATGTAATGTCTGAATTCTTAATTGTTTTGTTAAGTAGTTTTTTTTGTGTGGGACCACAGTTTGGACAAATTCAGTAGAATGGCCCATATATATATATATATATATATATATATATATATATATATATATATATATATATATATATATATATATATATATATATTTGGGCTGTCACTTCAGTGCATTAATTAGATTAATTAATTACACACAAATTAATGCATTGAAAAAATAATCGCTATTAATCACAGCACACAAACATTTTGATATTGGCCAGCTGGAGGACCCATACATGGCAGTTGCACGTCACTTCACACATACGTTGCTAACCAAACCAAACAAAGCCGAGATGACAACAGGAATGACCTACTTTAGACTTAGTCTTATTTTATTTTTGAATTTATTTATCTATATTTGTACTACATTCTTTAATAGTGCATCAGGCCTAATTGTTTTCCCGGATGTCCTCGACCTTTTTCTTATTTTGAATTTGATTTATGAAACACACTTAAAGTGTAACTTGAGTTGCCTGATTGAGCTTAGAATTTTCTGGACAAGTTGCCCTGACTTTGGTTTTATTTAGTCACCAATAAAAATGTAGATATAAAATCTTCTCTTTTTAGTGTTTTCATTTGATTAATCATCCACTACAGTTTTGTAATGTCCTAGAATTCAAATTCTTTATGGGGGACTTTAAGCAGATATGACATTAAAATGTGATTAATTAGATTAATTAATTACAAATCCTGTAATTGATTAGATTATTTTTTTAATCGCCTGACAGCACTAATATATGTACACTCAACAAAAATATAAACGCAACACTTTTGTTTTTGCTCCCATAATTCATGAGATGGACTCAAAGATCTAAAATTCATTCCAGATAAACAATATTACCATTTCTTTCAAATTTTGTTCACAAATCTGTCTAAATGTGTGATAGTGAGCACTTCTGCTTTGTAGAGATAATCCATCCCACCTCACAGGTGTGCCACATCAAGATGCTCATCGGACACCATGATTAGTGCACAGGTGTGCCTTAGACTGCCCACAATAAAAGGCCACCCTGAAATGTGCAGTTTTGTCTCACAGCAAAATCCCACAGATGTCACAAGCATTGAGGGAGCGTGCAATTGGCATGCTTGACAGCAGCATGTGAATGTCAACCAGATCTGTTGCTCGTGCATTGAATGTTCATTTCTCCACCATAAGCCGTCTCCAAAGGCGTTTCAGAGAATATGGCAGTACATCCAACCGGCCTCACAACAACATTCCACAGGCCACAATTGACAATCTAATAAACTCTATGCAAAGATGTGTTGCACTGCATGAGGCAAATGGTGGTCATACCAGATACTGACTGGTTCTGAGTCCCCAGACCCCCAAGAAAGCAAAAAAAAAAAATGCACATTTCAGGGTGGCCTTTTATTGTGGGCAGTCTAAGGCATACCTGTGCACTAATCATGATGTCAGATCAGCATCTTGATGTGGCACACCTGTGAGGTGGGATGGATTATCTCAGCAAAGCAGAAGTGCTCACTATCACACATTTAGACAGATTTGTGAACAACATTTGAAAGAAATGGTAATATTGCTTATCTGGAATGAATTTTAGATCTTTAAGTCCATCTCATGAAAAATGGGAGCAAAAACAAAAGTGTTGCGTTTATATTTTTGTTGAGTACATATATATATATATATATATATATATATATACATACATACATATATACAGTCATGGAAAAAATTATTAGACCACCCTTGTTTTCTTCAATTTCTTGTTCATTCTAATATCTGGTACCACTAAAAGTATAATACAATGAACACAACAAAAAATGCAGCTGGTCACATAATACTTTATGTCCTATTTGACATTCTTAAGCTTAATTGATTCCCAGGGTATATAAGAGGCCATTTCATGTCACAAGCAGCACTGCACAT